>JAUZNK010002011.1:0-28060 GCA_035046665.1 Euphysa ruthae
ATATATAAACTATTGTTTGTTCCTTTTTGAAGACCGTGAAAGACTTGAAATTCACTAATTTCCTTTATCAAACAATTTATTACTGGTCAATCAAAAAGTTGCGTTTTTGGAACCAAGAGCTCTAACTGGATCATATATGGTTTATAAGTCATATTTTTCACTTTTTTTAGAAATTATATTAAAATTCTGATGAAGTTTTGTATAATGTTAGAAAAAAAATTCCTGATAATTTTGTCAATGTTTCTTCCAGGCTAATCTCCTATATAAATAAGTATTGTGTTGAAAAACGGTTCTTTGATTTTTCTAAAGAAAATTTATGTTTCTGCCAAAAAAAAAAAAAATAGGCGTTAAAAATTAAATTATTTGACTTTACCGTTGTTCATTTTTTCACCAAGCCCAGTCCCTTAAACTAGTCAAATAGGTTCAAAATTGTCATGTTATGATTTTTTTTTCAAAGAAATTAGAATATATTTTTTTATGTAGCACTGTAAATGTAACCCTATTATAATCACTGTAGTTTGTAATATTTATCATCATTGCAACAACATAAATATTTCAACCGCAAAATGCAAAGAAAATAACTGATACCCTTTGATTATTTCAAGGCAAGTTAAAACATTTTGTCAAAATATTTTTTTCAGTAATAAAACAATAGCCAATAAGTTAAATACTCCCTTTTTATTTTAAAGATTATTTCTAATTCAAATTTTGTCCTATAAGTCAAATCTGTTTCTACCTAGTTTGAGCAGCTGGTCTTTTTCTGATTTAAGTTTTTAATATGTAAGTTTTTAATTTAAATTTTTCTGTGTATTAGGCTATGTTTTTTCATTCTCTTGAGAGTTTGCATATTTATCATTATTATACAGAATTTTGTAAAATTTTGACTAGATTGTTGATAAAAAAATAATAATAAAAATATCTGGTTTGTGTCTGGAAGATCTTTTTGGATAACATGAAAATATATAATATAATATATAAATTTTGGAAGTTAAAAAATTCTAATTTTTAATTAAATGAATTTTTCATCTTTTTAAACTCTGTGGTTAAGCCTTTCTATTTTAAGAGTCAAACATAGATTTTCCTATGTCTATTAACGGTTGTTTTTTTGAAACTTTGTTGTTAGAAAGTATTAATTCTTATTATACAGGAATATTATCTTGACAAGGGTAAATAGATTTTCATAAATCATTAATGAGTTCCAAACAGCATGCATTAAAATGCCATCATTGCCAAAATATGAACCAAAATTTTAAAATATTTTTCCATGAGGCAGAAAAGCAGAGTCTGATACACTTGTGATACATAAATCTTACTACGATGAAAAATCTACCAAAAGTTTTATTGACAAATGTATAAGTTTTTACCCAATCAAAATTAAACATTGAGTTTTAAACTCCCTTTATGCCAACAAAAAGGTATAATTTGGCATCGACGGGTCATGTTAGGTTGAATACGGTGTATACGGTATATAGATTTATATTTTTTGTTTTTAACAAAATTTTCACAAAATTGAAAATTTACCAGTTCCTCTGTTTTCCTAGATATTTGATAATATGAAACAAGTAATTAAAATTGATTATTTATTTATTTTTTGGACGTACTGTTTTTATGGTTGTTTCTGTCTATTATTTATTTTTTAATTTATTTGTTTTCTATTTGGATAATACACAGTTCATAAATTCACAAGACAATCAGTGAAAATTTAAAATGTAAAGTGTACTAAACATTAACTTCCAGTGTCTTTCCCAAATTTAGTTGAGTGATTGAATGGCATGATTTCCTAACAAATTAAAAATGCAAGTGATTAATTACTAAAAAATTAATTTCAACTTTTTTTACAAAAAAGTTGGGAAATTCCTTGATAAATTTGAAATATAAGGAAATAGCTGAAAGTTGAAAGTCTGTATCTAAATCTGTCTTTAATTTCTATGCAAAGCTTTTTTTAAATGAAAATTAGTGTCTTTTTGTATAAATGTTTACATACCTCTTGCAACTTACCTGGTTATCTGGATTTTGAATATTTTATGCATAGTTGATTTTTTTTTATTTTAAGTCAATAAATAAAATATTTTTATACAAATAATTATTCGTTTTATTTTGGTGTGTACAGTTGGGAAGGATGCAGTACTGTCATTTGTCAATGATACTCGCTAAAGGACAATTTTTTTATACCGAGAGTTGGGTTTTTGTCCGCTATAAGTTGTGCCGCAACTTATCTTGCATTTTGCAATTTACTTTTTTTTATATGATGTTCTTAAATAAATTGTTCTTGCTTTTATTGTTATTATCTGGTGAACACCTCAAAATTTTGCTTAAGCCCTCATAATTCTGTTCTTTTTATGGCTTCACTAATATAAATTTTTAAAAGTGCAGTAGTGACATTTTTTTCAAATGTTCTATTGATTCTCTTTTTGAGATGTTTTTAATGTTCTATTAAACCACAAAAACATTTTTTTTTTAAAAGTTAAAAGTTATGTATTATTGAGCTTATATCAAGATCATTGTTTTGAACTAGCAAGGCACATATCACTCGGTAGATTTAGGACAGAAGCAAGTCCAAAATGAATGATATTTGTTATAAAATCACAAAAATATGTATGAATCTATAAAACTGCATCATACTTTTGAATTTGTGTTGTTTTTGATTAATTAACAAATTCTCAGTATGAATAGGCTTTATTCTTGAGTTGTTTTGCCTTTCTAAGCTTTTATTACAGTTCCATATAATCATAGATAAAGCTTGCATAGACTGGATGATGGTGGAACTGAAAAAAAATATCTGTGAAATTTATTTTCAATTATTTTGGGATATTATCAAATTAGTAGTATTGTAAGTCATTAACATTTCATGAAATTGAATTGAATAAGCAAATAATTTTTAAAAAGTGGAACTTGGTAAATTTATATCTCAACGATATAAATAATGATAATGAGCTATTGACTTATTGCTGGAGATATGAATATTTATAAGCTGCTTCACAAGAAATATTTATTTTCACCTTGGGATGTTTCTAATTTTTTTCCTAATAATTGTTAACAAAAAAGCCTGACCAAGGTTTCTAAGGATCTAACCACATGTTTTTTTTAAATGCCTTGATGATTTGAAAGACCTGAGTCTGAGATATAATATAATTGTTATTATTATTTTTTCATATACCATTTTGCTCCAAGATAGCCACTTTAAGATAATGTGCTTACTAATACATTGTTAGGTGTATCTTCTATCTGGATAGTAATGCATTCTATTAAAATGGTTGAAGATGCTTGCAATTGTAATCTTTATTTTAATATTTTTAGGTTAAAAAGATGGCTTCATTCTTAAAATTTGTTAATTTTTTGCTCTTATTTATACAAATTCTCCTTATTGCTCTTCCATTTCCTGGTTATATTCACCCTGATCAATATTTTCAATCCCCTGAAATAATGGCTAACGATGTGCTTCATGTGAAAAGTGTCCGTAGTTGGGAATGGAATGAATCTTATCCAGCTCGCAATCTAGTGTTTCCTATTCTATCTTCAGGTGTCCCCTTTTGGTTTGCTAAACAATTTGGTACACTCGGAGTCAAGTTTACTCCATATATTCTGTTAACTCTCCCGCGTTTGATGATGCTGGTTATGAAGTTTGTAATTGAGAAATTGCTTAAACTGGTTGTTAATCAACAAAAAATGAATGAAAATGAAAAGAACGTATGCATGTTTTTATTTCGCTCATCACACGTATGTATCATTTTTTTAACAACTACTTTTTCAAATACATTAGAAGCGTTGTTATTTTTACTTATCATTTATTGGTCAAACTGCTTACAAAGAACTCTCAACGATATTTATATACAGTCAATTGGTGTTGGTTTCGTACTAGCATTTGGCTTTTTTATTCGTCCTACATTTATTTCATTTGCGTTCTATCCATTACTTCATTTAGCTTTCCACATAGTATTTAAACACAGTATCTACAGAGTATTTATAATTGGAATAAAATTGCTTGTTTTCTTTACACTTGGAACTCTCTTAGGAACGTCAATGAATATTTATATTGATGCAAGATATTTTCAAACTAAATCATGGCTTTTTACACCTGTGCATTTAATTGAATATAATTCTAACATGACATTACTCAAACAGCATGGTTTGCACCCCAGAATCCTTCACTTCAGTGTGAATATGATACTTCTATTTGGACCTCTGTATATTTACTTCATATATTTATTATTGAAAAAATCAAAAACAATTTTATCAAACAGCTTTTTACTACTCATAACAATTTCTGTCATTATGCCAGTTTTAATTTTGTCTGTGTTCAGGCACCAAGAGCCTCGATATATTTTACCTGTTCTAACTCCTCTTATTATCTCTGTTGTTGCTTTATGCAAGGGAAGACTAGGAAAATTGTTTTTATTTTCATGGATACTATTTAATACTATTGGAACCATATGGTTTGGGTTTCTTCATCAAGGTGGAATTTATTCAGCGTTATCATTCATTGATACACAGATTAAAGATCTTCCGGCTAACTCTCAAGTAAATTATGTGTTTTGGAAGACTTATTTAGTTCCACCACATTTGTTAGCTATACCAACAGATAACAATGACATTAATGTAACTGATTTGAAGTCAAGTGTTAATATTAAAGATATGGCACTTCATCTTAATTCTCTTGTTGTTCAAAATAAAAAGGTATTATTTGAATTTCGTTTTCTTGGCAAAAATTTATTGAAATTTGAAGCTTAAAAATCTTTTCAGGCTTAAAAAGCTTCTTTTTTTTTTGCATTTAAAGGCATTTCAAAATAATGCAGTGTTTGTTTGATATTTGCATGATTTTAAATGAATTGCATGTGGAGAAAAAAAAAAAAAAAACATGTAACAGTTTTAGAGATGTGGGGATTTAGACTTTCTTTATTTATGATTATATTTAAATATCTATCACTGAATATCCAGATTAGTATCTGGATATTATGACATTACAGTAAACCCTAAATAAAAATTTTTTTTCAGAAGGTCATGCAATTCAATTGATTTGACTTAAAAATAATTTGATAGAAACTATTGAATGAAATTTTACACGTAGTTGGTTGTCTATAAAACAAAGGATTTATTTTTCAAAAAACTTGAAAGTGTGTCATGGTTAGCTCCTTGCATGCTATTTGGTAATGAATAGTATAAGGGATCTATAACTAAACATTTGAAAAATATTTTTATTATTTTTGAAATACAAAATACTTTGGTTTATTTTTAAAATATCTTTGTACAAAATTTATTATCTTTGTAGAATCAATAGTTATCAAACTTTTTCATTATTTAAGGTCTGTTGTAAGGTCATAAGCTACTTATCGCGGGAATACTCGAAAAATATGCCATGTCATTAGGTGTACACAATTTATTTTATTAAAAGTTTAAACCAGCCTTTAGATGGACTTCATATTTCACACATCAATGATTTTGATTTATTAAAATAAAATTCTCATGCATTCGAATGCACAAAGGAAAAGAGTGCTGAAAAGCAATCTATTGTTTTTATATTCACTTTGGTTGTATTTTTGTAACAGTAAAAAGTTTCTTCATCATGATTGTTGATTTTCACATTAATCAATCAAATCACGTGTTTAAATTTTTAACCAATTAAATTTAAAAACCAATCAAATTCAACAATATTGGTATTTTCTCTCCTCTCCGGGATTTATAGATTTTATTTCCTCTTCTCCTCTAGCGATTGATCAATCCCGTTTGAGATATCTATGTTTACTAATGATAATAGCTAAAGATAATTAAAATTTTTAAAACGTCTTAAAATAAAAAGCGTTTTTATAAGAAATTTATCCTCTAAAAAATGTTCTGCAACACAAGGAAACTTTTGACCTTTGGATCCCTTTAAGGTTGAATTAAAAAAAAAGTTTTGGGTATAATTTTGTGAGTATTTTTGAATATTGATTCCCACTAAAAGAAAATGAGGGACTTTATAAAACATTCAATGTTAAAGGGGCTGTGAGTCCTTAAGTCACAAAATGATGGAATGAAATTTTCTCTTCCCACTTGATAGATATTATGTTAATTTTAAATTTCAACTATTTTACTCTGTGACAAAGTGCAGACACTATGAAGTTTGAAAGCCTGTCATAGGTCATTAGTTTAAATCCATAAATAAATAAGCTTTGAAATTAATTCAAATTTAAGATACTGTAATTTACAAGCCTGATATAAGTTTAAATTCATGAATAAGGAACCAAATCGAATTATTTAATAAGCAGATAATCTATAATTCTTGCAAGATAGCATTGTATAATATTTTCAATGTTCTGTTCATTTATATGCTTTTGATAGAATTTTTTAAAAAAGCTATTTCCTTTTTATCTTCTTCATTTCATGTTCTTAATTTTAGAATATCAGGCATTGACATTTCTATAGATATGGCTTTATTTCTAACACCTCAACGTGTTAAGTGTACTTTATTTAAAGTTATATTTACACTGGCGTTTTTAATCCGAACTAAACCACTTTCAATAATAATATTGTCTGAACCAATAAACTGTTTTGTTTCCATTGTGAACTTAAGAAAGGAAGAATTATCATAAAGTTCTGAATGAGATCTATTGCATTTATAATACTATTTTTAAAAGATTTGTAATATTTAAGAAGAATGTAAACTTCACAAGTTTAAAAATATCTTGGTAAAGATGGATGCTTGTTACATATTTCTTTTATAAATCTACATATTGTATGCCTAGAAATTTATTTTTAAACTGGAAGAATTGCTATTGAAGCAAAAACTGAACAAACAGACCATATTTCTTCATGAAAAATCGAAAGAAACTCTAAGATGATTAAAAATCATTTTCATTTATTTTACTGCATAATTCATCTCAGCAACTGAGCATATTCCTGCATTTGTTTGCAGAACCTGGTCAATGTGATTGTTTGATAATTGCTAGATAACTCTAACATTGATTAAACCTCCATCAATATTGTTATTCCCCCTACATTTACCACTGCTAATAATCGTGTTTTCTGTAAATGGAAAGTTCAACTTACCCTTTTTATTAAATTTATATTATATTTTTATTAAATTTATTCTAGATACAAATAAATCTTTTTAAGGATGAAATTTGAATTTACTTTGTGAAATCTGTGGATATTGAGGAATCTAATATCTATTAAAAATATTGTTAAATACTTTAGATGATTTATTTACAATCATTTTTTGTTCATCTGGAATATATAAAAACCCATTTTCCATAATACAAAAAAAACCATCAGTTGTTCATTTGATCACATTCAATGGATTTTCTACCTCGTGTTTGGTAAATATTTTCCAAAGCTATGTCATTACCTTGATATTTTTTATGTTATTTCTTGAATGGAGATCATAAAAGTTATGTTTTTTTTTATTTATTTATTTTTTCTGTAATATAATTGTCTATAAATTATTTCCATGAAAATTAATGTGCTGGGTACTATCACAGATGCTAACTTATGGATTGGTGGCTTTATTGCATTTAAAAAATTTTTAAAGATATTTAAACTTATATTTTAGGAAAACTTTTTAATGAATTTATAAACCTAAAAATTTTTAGGTTATAATTTTAACACTAATTTTTCCAAGTATATTTTAAATCTTAAATTCTTACTTCAAATAATTTTCTGTTAAAACAATTAGAGATGGTTTAAAAATTGATTTTAGCAAAGTACTGTCTCATAATTTATACAATAAAGAATTAAATATTAAAAAATTGAAAATAAATAAACTATTGAAAAAGGAAGTTATAATAAAAATAGTTATATAAAGTATAAATATAATTTGCTAGACAAAAAAGTAATTATAAATTTTATTCACACTGCCTAAAAACGATTATTATGGAGTTACAGAATATTTCAAATCTGAAAAATTTCATTTGCTAATAAATTATAAACCATTCCAATATGGATTCAATTATAAACTATTCCAAAGTGGATTCAATCATTACATTTCAAAGTGGATTCAATTATAAACCATTTTTCCAAAGTGGCTTCAGTTATAAACTATTTCAAAGTTTAATTTCATTGATAGAAATTGCAATATGATCTTAATGATGCACTTTATAGTGTTCCAATGTAGTGTTCCAATGTAGTGTTCAGGAAAATAGCTATGTATCAGTTATCTATGCAGATTGTTAATATCTAAAGGGTATCATATATATTAATGCTTGCACTTAATTTTACTTGCAACTATAGGAGGATGTGCCACTTTCATTGTGTCTACAATGACTTGCTTTGATTTCTTCTCCATTCTGCAGGCAGAGTTTTTATGGTAAGCATAACCATATTGATGGAGAAATGGCGATTGTTATTTTCTAGCAATTCAAATGTTAAGAAAATAAAAAAGTATACGCTATTTATTTTATGCAGTGTCTTACTACAATCAAAATAAATAAAAAGAAATCTCTGTAAAATATTTAAAATGTGGAAATAGAAATTTAACCTAAACTCATTATGTTATGTGATATCACTGTTACAAGATATTTGAAATGTTTTTATTTTGTTTTCATAATCATTATAATTTTAATAATTAATCCTATCTTACAGTATAATATATAATATATAGTATAGCATAATATAGTATAATATAGAATTATAGTAACATATGAAAATATAATTTAAATTGTTATAATTTAGTACGTTTTCAATTCAATTTCAGTTACGGTATAACAGTTTGCAGTTCATTTCTTCTGTGCGCCCAAAATTCAATAAATAAATGCTTCACAAACAGAGGAAAAGAGTTTGCGTAGCAGTGTCTAGGCATGTTATGAGTTAGTTGTTTACATATAATACAAAATCTAAGAGAGTTTATTTTTTTTCTTTTTAGATTTTTTTTTTTTTTTTTTAACAATAAAAGTTAACTGTATTTTATGTATATAAGCTTGTATAAGGTTTCCAGTAAAAAATCATTTTCATTACTTAGTCTTAAAGATTTACAGCATGAACTAGTAACGTTAGACTGCAAAAAATATTCCACCACGGATTTTAAAATTGTCTTACTTACCAATTCTTTTAAACATTTTAAACAAATCTTTCATAACATTGATTTTTCATAATAAACTAAAACTAGCTGTTATTACTCCAATATTTAAAAAGGGAATGAAATGACTTGTATAAGCTATAAACCTGACAGTGTTTTACCAGCTGTATCAAAAGTTTTTATAAGACTAATGAAAAATCAAATCTTGAGTTTTTTAAACGACCTGCCACCTTATCTTTGTGGTTATCGAAAAGATTATAATACTCAATATGCATTACTAAGATAGAATAGTTGAAAAAATATCTAGATACAAATGGATATGCTTTTAATGGACCTTTCATATGTTTTTGATAAGTTAAAGTATAATTTACTAATAGTAAAACTTCATAATATATAATAGCTATTTATAAAACAGGTGGCAACGAACCAAAATAAAGTTTGATTTCAGTTCTTGGTCTGATCTATTAATAGGATAGGTGTCCGGCAAGGGTCTATTTTAGGTCCAATTTTGTTTAATATATACATGAATGACTTATTTCTTTAAATTGGTGAATCGGATGTAAGTAATTTCACAGATGATACTACATTCTATACTTGTGATACAGACTTAAAAACAGTATTATTAAACCTAGAGCACGATAGTGTAATGGTCATTGAGTGGTTTGAGAGCAATTACATGAAGTTAAATAGTGATAAACGCCACCTTTTAATATCAGGATTTAAATATCAAAGTGATTTTGTAGGTTTAGGAAATGCAAAGATTTGGAAAATGATGGTGAAAAACTACTCTGAGTTTGTATAGACAGAAATTTATCTTTTGAAAGTCACGCAAATAGTAGGTAGGAAAATAATTAAATTAAGTATAATAGGTAGAAATATACCTGTTGTGAAAAGAAAGATTTTATTTTGAATTTTCATTGAATCTCAATTTTCATGTTTTTCTTTAATATGGGTGTTTCACAGTAGAAAGATTAACAACAAGATAAGCAGGCTCTACGGATGAGCATTAAGATTAGTCTATAATGATGGTAATCATTTCAAGAATTGTTGGAAAAAGGCGGATCAGTATCAATCCGTCAAAAAAAAATTTACAAATGCTTGCAATTGTAATGTTCAAGTTTAGACATGGGCTTTCTAATTCTTTAAGGTTTTTTTGTTTAATTTTTGAAAATGTCGTTTATGTTCACTTGTGCAATTTAACCATTTTTAAAATCTCCAGGGCCCTAACATTTTTGACTTAAAGACACAATTTTTGAGAGATTTTATTGAAATGTGATGGTTCATTTTTATATTCATTTTTATTAACTTAAAAGCGCATAGAAGATATATTTTATCTCATCTTATGGCCACCTGCTAAAACTTTTTTTTTCTTGGCTCTGGCCCTGGAGCGTGTCAAGTTTGCTCAAAATGACTTTTTTCTACATTTTTTAAGAATTTATTTTCCATTTCTGATGGAATTTTGTTTGGTGTTTAAAAATATTGTTTTTAATTAAGGTTTTTTTAGTGATGCACAATGTTAACGGATCATAGAGGCCATCATCTGCTAACAGTTTTTTATTAGGAAGCTTGGGCCTTTTCTCAAAAGGTTAATTTTAAGGATGTCGGATATGTACCATAAATAATTTCGGAGTTGTTAAGTTTTTAAAAAATTTTTTTGCTTTGATTATGTTGAAAATTGGGAGAATTTTTCCTGGTATTTTTGATCACTCAGCTTTAGAGCTGTGATTTTTTTTTTTTTTTTTTTTCTTTAATTTTCTGGGAGTCATTAGTTGCTTAGGCTCAAGTTTTGAAAGTATGTATACTATGATCCTATTTTTACTAGGCTAATTTGCAAGTTTTTGGTGTCATGGTAGTTGTGAAGACATGCCTAAAAATAGATTTCTTTTCTTTTTTTTTCTTTTTTTTGATTAAATTTATAGTCAAAATAGGTCATTTTGGACAAGGTTTCGTTTTAAAAATTTAAATATTCTTTTCAAATTAGTGATGTCACTCCAAATGTGACCTTGATATATTTTGACCGTAATATTAATGTAAATTTCACGAAAGGAAATCTGATTGGCATTTTTTTAAATGAAAAGATAACTATGTTTAGTTGTGGCTGATAACCTCAAGCATACACCACTATTCACTACAACAACTACGCCCGCAACTTTATTTCTACCTTAACAAGCAGTTTTTTCCGCACTTATCTACTGAAGATATAGAAGACCATATTGATTCTTCAAATATAATTCAAGGCTTTTCAAACTTTTTTAATAAAGGCTTGTCATTAAACATGTACAAGGTTAGTATTACTTTTTTTTTATCTGCTGAAGTACCTTCAGGTCATTGATAAAAAAATAGGTAAATCAAAAAATTCATTTAGAATTTGTTAAAAGTTCTTTTGTATTCCTCAGTGCCTTTGTTGCAATATTTCAAACTTTTAAATTTTACTTGAAAAAAATTAAAGAAGCTGTGGTACATGATTCCAAAACACCAGTGCTGAGCTGCAATTCAAATGCTGAATTTCTCAGTCTTAACTTTTACCTTCCTGCTTTGGCCAAGACATTTCATAAAAAAATGTATGATCTATAAAATAATTTATAAGTAGAATGAATTGTACACATATTTTTCAGATAATTAAAACATCAGCTGTAAGGTTAACCGTGTACTCATAATATTCAGCAAAAATATCAATTAACTCTTATATAACAACTTTAAATATCAGTTGGCGATATAAAGATGTAAAAACGAATGTCGAGGTTGCTTAGTAGTTTAGCCTAAACTGAAAACAATGTTATACTTTTTTTTTTTTGTATCACTTTGATGTTGGCATGAATATTTTAGCTTAAAACCCATAAAAATTTTTTTGATTTAATTTATTTTGGATTTTAATATATAGCAACTATTTCCTGGTATTAAAAATTTTGCACCAAAATAATACACTGGATTTTGATATATGGCAAATATTTTTTGATATAATAAGTTTTGATCAAAAACTCAAAGATAAAATGAAAATAAATTTTTGCCAGGTGTGGAAGTCGAACTCGTAACCTTTCGATCCATAGTTCAACGCCTTGCCAACTGAGCTATTCCGTTTTGATCAAAATTTTGTGTCTAAGATTTTCTTATTATTTATTATTGCAGATTTGTCCATTGTTTAAAAACGTCAATCAAAAACGAATCAACCATTGCAAATACAGATAGATACAAACTTATTTTTTAGCGTATTATTATATAGATATTTACAGATTATTTATTATAAGATAATAGTTTATTTTTTTTAAATTCATATTTATTAAATCCCATTTGCTAAAATTATCATAACTAACATTACATTAAATATGTAAAAATTGCAAATACAATGAATGAGGGCCAGTAAATTATACATCAAAATATAAAGTATATAAAAATAACAAATTATATGTATATATTGACGTTTTTGTGGTTTTAACAGGCCTGGTAGTTCATGAATAGTTAATAATTAGGTTAAATTAAAGTAAACTTATTGGTTGTTAAGAAAAAAAGGAGATTGTAGACAAGATAAATTGATTATGAATTTTTCAGTAACAATCTAACATGTATTGGTTCAGTATAATACTGTAAACTACACACCAAGAACTACAATACAAATGGAAAATTTAACGTCTTGTAGATATTTAACAATCGTTATTTTACAAGCAAGAAATATCTACATAAATTAAAATTACAGCTTAAAAAATAACGTGTGTACAATGTTGTACTATGCGAAGAAAACAATTTTTTGAGCCCTGTTTGTAAATGCCTTGCAAGAATATCAAGCAATGCATATGTTATATGTTTGATATTGCTTTTTCCAGTGAATAGTGAGATAATCGTAAAATAATTTACATTCATGTCTCATTCATCATTTCTGCATTGTATTCACACTTTGTTATTCACCACATTGATAAGAATAGGATTCTTCTAACATAAGTTTTATGTCTAACTCAAAAGCTATTTGAAACATATAATCTCATTTCAATAATTGTATCTGTTGCCTTCAATACATATTATTTACTAGATTGTTTACTCAGCAAAGGCTTAACTATAATATTTTTCTGTGAGCAGTTTTGCGGCAGCACCTATTTATTTCATTTTAATTAGGATTGAAAAATGTGCCACTAGGCCTGCAACATAATGTTTTTTCCCCGCTTTGCAGGAAATATAGAAAAGCCGCTGCCAGATGTTTGATTGATAGAGCTATGAACCAGTTTCTAAATGTATAATAGGAAAAATTCCAATTGTTGACTAATAATATATTCTATAATTTTTGGTACTAATAGGAATTCCAAACTTTGTTTGATAAAATAAGGAATGCCAGAAATGATCAAATAAGCGGGGTTATTCTTTAAAATTGAGATTTTGGGGTCTGGGTCTAGAGAGAAGATTATAATTCAGATAATATTAGAAACAAAAAAGCTATTGTTATGTCACAATGAAAATGACTGGTTTAAAAATAATCTGTGTCTGACCTCTGTTCATAGAGTTTTGCTGAATTGATCTGTTGTCTATTTTTTATGATAAAAGATGGATTTTATTTTGTTCCTAGATGCATAATCTATTTCAGGAGTACTTATACTAGAATTGAAATAGGTCTTTGATATTGATATATTATTTTTCTGCTGAAAAATTTTTAAGAGTGTGGTTTTCTCTAGATCTAAATGTTTTCGAAACCCCTATATATGTGGCAGGCTTTTAAACAAGTCAATTAGGTAATTGAGCAAAGTTGATTGGCAAACAACAACACATTAAAGAGTTGATAGAGGCTGACCATTTAGGCTGTCCTGAGAAATCTAATATTTATTAATAATTAACAAATTGAAAGCATGATTGAGCTAATGAAAGGCATATAAATTATGAATTAAAGCACAAAATTACAAAGTGATCATACAGAAATTTCTGTGGTTTTAACGAGACTACTGGTTCATAAATAATTTAATTTGAAATGAATCAAAACTAGTATTTGCTAAGGAATCAAGTATGTTATGAGCAAAATAAATTCTTTATTCATTTCACAATGTATTATAAAAATGTAAATAATATAAATTTATATAAAAAAGTTTATAATATTGTTTTCTAAGTCATTCAGTGGGGATGTTAAAATTAAAATCTCAATTATTTTTCTAAATGAGGACAGTGGATTTATTTTAGTTTTTATGCTTAATTAAAATCCTCAGACTTGCATCTCGTGCACAGAGCAAGTCTATTTTGACTAACAAGAAAATTCGTGTTTTGAGATCTGCTATGTTTCTGGTTTATTAAATTAATTTTCGGCATAAATTCATGTTTGCATAAAATTTAAAAAGGCAAATTTTAACATAAGCTAATTAAATAGACTGATGGCTTTTTTGAACACTGCTAAGCTTACTTCCTTATTTTTACAGATTGCTCTACTTTGAATATTTGATCACAAAAAAATATAGCCCTAATTAACAAAGCTCATAAAAGAATGACAAGAATGATATTGCTGATTATTGAGACTTAAAATCAATCAAAAATTAATGCAGGATTTATTCAAGTTTAAAAAATTACTTATTTGATCAAAATAATTATTCAAAATCTCTTAAATCTCCTAAACTTATTTATGATGCAAATTTATGAATATAAAAGCAAGTGCTGTTTCAAATTTTCTTCCAGACAAAAGTAAGTCAGGTATTGAATGCAGCAAATATTTCTAGATTAAGAAATTTTTATATGTATTTTATGTACACCCTATTATACACTTAAAAAATTCAATACCTAGAAAATATACTTTGTAAAATTTATTATGTAACATTGTTATTGAATTATTTGTTACTGTTGTTACATTGCATTAATTTTTAGTTTAAATATCCCCAAATATTGGCTTTAAAATCAAGGTTTCTAATGTTTATGACTTTATAAATTTTGCGTGAAGTTGGCTCACGTGACTTGCAATCAAACCTCCTTTTTTTACGTTCAATTATGGTCATTTTTTTGCCCCCAATTATAGTCATTTTAAAATCATTGTGTTTTTGTGAATCTCATAATTTTTGGAATCATTATTTCTGACAATATTAGTGTTTTGTCTATTTAAAAATTTTGTTGGATGGAAGTATCTAGAAAAAATCTTCTACAAAATCGATGTATCTTCAGAAATAAGTTTCTGTATCTTTCTATTTCACTTTGTGCTTATTTTATTCTAGGTATCAAAACAATTATTTACTACACAAAGCTTTATGGAAAAACATGCATCTAAGAACCTTAAAGCAGTTATTGTCGGGGCAACGGGAGCTACAGGAAGATATGTTTTATCTGAGCTTATTAAAGCAAAGGTATTTATCTCATTTAACTTATAATACTTGGAGAAAATTTCCAGCACTATGAAATTCATATATAGTATATCCCTGAATAGAGGTAATCTTAGTATCCTTTAAGACTTTAAAACTTCTCCAACAGCTGCATCGTAATAATTTTGTTGTTTTGAAGACAAAATATTTTCAAGTGATTTATTGCTTAATTTTGTACTTTGTGGACTCCAAAAAGATTTATGTTTTATGGTCTACAACTCCTAAAAAAATTGTTTTAAAATGAAATATTTTTCCTTTGAATTTAATATTTAAAAAAAATTATCTTCCAGTATTAGACCCAAAAATATGCAAAGAGCATTTTCTGGAAATCCATTAAATTTTTATTTAGTTTTGCAAGAAATTAATTAATATATCAATACTTGTTTGGTGTGATAAAAAAATTATTTTTGATTATTTTGGTATGTAGTCAGTTTCAATTTTTTTTTTTCAGGCCAAGTCCCTTCCCATTAAGCATTTTTTTCAGGCCAAATTCCTTCCCGTTAAGCAATTTTTGTTTAATGATTTTTGCTGGTAGATTTTGCTGTGATTTTGTCTAATTTTTTGAGATATCAGACAATATTATTTCTGACTATTTTACATATCTGCTATTATTTATTTTGGTTTTTTTTTTTTTTTTTTTTTCGATTCTGATAAAATTCAAGATATTATAAATATTATTTCTGATTATTTTCGAATTCCGCCCGTTTTGAAAATTTTCTCAGTCCATCAGCTCTTCTAAACTTCAATGAAATTTTTGATTTTTTTTCAAGCAGTTTTCATCAAGCTGCTGAAATTTTGCATTTAGGAAGCTTCTGATCATTTTGGCTTGTTGGTTATTTCGAAAACTTTAATCTAGTTCATTTTTTGTGATGCCGAACCATATATTTGCTCTGGAATTTATTTATTTATTTTTTTTTTTTTTTTTTTCTCTTGTAAATGATCGGATTTTGCTGAAATCTCATGGTTTTTGGAAATATTTACAAAACTTTATACCAGCCATTTAAAAAAAAAAAAAAAATTAAAAAAAATAATAAAAAATCCTTTTCTTGATGCGAAAACACCATTTTGGTGTCTACCCCATACAGCTCACTTGGCTTGACAAAGGTAACTAGCCATATGTAAATTAAATCTCTAGTGAACGAAAGCCTATTTTGGAATTTATATATTTCAGAGTTGATTCTAAAGTGGCTATCAAAGTACATTTTTCTGTTGATATTTAGGATTTTAGTGAAATAGTTTCTCTTGGTCGAAGAGAAGCAACCATACCAGATGATGTTGAGGGGATAGATCTTATAGAAGAAAATAGATCTGGTAGAGTTAAGCAAGAAATTATAGGTATCTGCTTTAAATTTTTTCTTGGCATTGCAATAAATAAAGTTCTTTTTACTCCAAGATAAATACAAAATTTTTTCCCATGTTTTTTATAACAAATTTTTGCAAGTCAACTCTTAGCTTAGTTTGTCATCAGTTTGAAGATTTTCTCTGTGATCATTAGTTAGTTTTTTTTGAAATATAATACAAAAATTAAGATCATAAGCATGGCAAAGAGGTCTTAGTAATGAAACTTCCTAAATATGCTTATTAAAATTTTCTTATTTTGTATTTGGTCAGTGGACAATAGCATAATTTTCATAAAGTTTGATCTTTTGATCCATACTACGTACTTAAAACTCTATTTTCTAGTGCTTGGCCCAAAAATAACCTTTTTCACCCTTAATTGTTTTTAAATTATTATTTTTTTATTTTGTTAAGGATTAAAAACTATAAAATTCACCCATGTCTGTCCGCCCATTTGTTTATCTGGTCATTATCTCAAAAATGTTTCTATATTTTTTTTTCTAAAATTTTGCATGAAGCCATAAGGTTAAAATGCGAAAACAGTTTTAGATTTTTGGATAAAATTTTCTTTTCTTGGCTTTAAACCCATAAATTTTTATTGGTTTAACTTATTTCCATGAATATATATATATTTTTTTTTAGAACGAACTCTGCACTAAATGAAAAAATCAACATTGTTTTAATTATTTACCATTAAATTTGTTGTTTTAGCAGACTTTCCGCTAAACCTGAGGATCCCAAAACTGTTTTAAGAAACTGATTGTGAAAATTACATGAATATTTAGATAACTTATTTATTCATAATGAATCATAAAATCATTAGTAGTCAAAATCACGATTTATAAAAACCTCGAAAAGATGAGCAACAAAATGAAACTTTAGGTATTGCTTTTTTTAGTGTCAGAAAAACTTGCTAGAGTCAAGTGGCTTACCTAAATAGGGAAACATAAAGATGACTTATGTTTTTACCAGTATAAAATTCTTTCTTATCGGTATTGGCTCAGTTTTTTAAAATGTTGCTTTTATCAGTTGGCAAACTAACCAATAGCATGTTTTGCGAACTGAAGAGTTAGATCTAAAATTCCTTGTGCAATAAAACTGATTCATGTTTCACCCCTTTAAATACGATCATTGGCTTTAGTTTATTTACATTAACAGCATCCGTCAAACAAACAGTTACACAAACTTTATCATACCCTTGTGGATTTAAGGTTTATCTTTGGTTTCTTTATCATTTAAAATGGTGTTGGACACCATGTCAGCCCATAAAGCTGTTTCATCCATGGCCAAAACGTTGAAATTTTGTCTTTTGCATTCACCTAATATTAATGATTTAAGATTAATCGATGAGATTCTTGGGATCATGCTGAGAAATGGTAGTTTGTCGTCATAATGATAGTACCTTACCTTTTCATAAAATGGTATAACCAGCCTGTGCTTGCGAAAGATAAATCTTCACACTCCTGAGTTTCCTTACACTGCTTGTCATGTATAATTTTAGCCTTTTTCATTATAAGAATTCTCGATATACGTAAACCTGTTGTGATCTTTATGGATCCATTCAAGCAGGCTTTCCTCAAGCGTCATATTGAATTGTTTTGGCCCAGCACCTAAACTCTTAAATTTCGAACCACTAGTGCTTGCTGCACAGCCAGTGAGCTGGTCCTTGTTTTCTTTCCATTCACGAACTCGCTTTATATCGACTTGAAACTTTGTTGCAGCAGATCGAATAATATTTTCTCTGCAAAATATACAACCTTTAACTTAAAAGTAATGTTGTGCTCGTTTCATCTTTCACCCCTGTGTGAAGTAGATTTTATTATTTCACCCATATTTAGGAATGACATCTGCAGCTCAGCAAATTATATTTAAATTTATATTTGAACAAACATTTGAATGTAAACATGTTCATTCATTGCAATTGCTTCTTTTTAAATTTCTTTATTTTGTCAACAACTTAAATGGCATGAGTTAACATGAGTGAATCATTTGAAATGTTTTATTGTGTATCATTCAAATGTGTTCTGAGAAGACACCATGTGTACAAAGTCAACTGGTCATCTTAGATTGGAGAAAGGCTGCTTTGTCAAAAATATCTTCGAGAAGAAGCAAAACGTACATTTGATTGGATGTTACAAAAAAGATAAATTAGATAAATTGTTTGTCAAGCTTTTTGCAATCATTTAACTTAGATATTGTATCTGATAAAGTTAGAAAATACACATTTTTCAAACGATAATCACACTGTTTATTTTTTACCTTTTCCAAATAAATGCCCCTGGGGTATTTATTTATTTTCTGATTTTCAACCCTGGACGTTTATTGGAGTATGGGCATTTATTTGAGAGTGGGTGTTAAATCGATCAAATACGGTACATATATTGCAAGTTGGGACACAGGACGAGGACAGGCCAACACCACCTAAATTCTGCTGTAATATATTGCCCAAAATTAGGTGGTGGTTTCACCATAAATGAAGTCATCAAGTGGACTCGAACCACATACCTTCTATACTATGGTCTCCATAGTTTCGCTCTTTAGACCACTGCTGCGCTACTGATCCACGAAGAAATTTAAAAACCTTAGAATCTTAATTTAGGGTTATCTTGCATTTTCTCCTTCATGACGACTGCACTGCAGAACGGTTCATAAAATCTGCTTTAAGATGATGAGTGCACCGCGATGCTGTCCATGGATGTTTTCAAAATTTTACGCCCGTGTCTTTGGTGTATAGTGGGAATTTTGTTTGAAATACAATTTTTATAATGCTTTAACTTTATACAAAATCTTTCCAGAGAAAAAGGTTTTAGTTTTCAAAAAACATTGAAGGAATAAAATTTCCCATGATACCTTATTACACGCAATATTACACGCGTGGCAATTAAAGTAACTGGAAAAAAAATACATTAATAAAAACCATGTTAATTTCTGGTCTACATTATTTAACAACTCTTAATTAACATATATAATAATAATTCATCCTACGTTATTTAGATCTCACATCTTCTCTGTCTCTTGATTTTTATTGATCATTCCCATCTTTGCTATCTTCTTCTTTGATATCAAACTCATTTAAAATTAATCTTGTGTCGTGTATATATTCGCCATTATTAGGGTATTTAACTTCTTCAACGCTGGCTGTTTTTCATTCGAGTCCCAATAAACTTTCAACTTTTTCTTCATCTTTCATCAAATTTTACTTTCTTTCAGTTGATTTTCAGTATGAGCAAAATAGTTTTTCATACTCATAATAAATTTTGCAGATTACTACTTAACAACAAATATATCTTCATTTATTCGATGAGGTTTTTACCTTGCAACCCAAAAACTAGAGTTTTCTTATGAAACGAAAATACTCAACAAAATAAAATGGCATAACTAAAAATTTTTTTTTTTTTGATTCTCCTTTGTACAAAAAAAAGTTTTTATGCTGTTTATGCTAAAACCAATTACTAATGATCATATTTTTTTAGTAGAATATTTGGTTGCCATTTGAAAAAATATCACAAAAATACAGTTTTTCTAAATATAATATCTACTAGGTGAGTTATTACTAAGTGATTTTATTAGCAGTTCTGAAAGTGTGATATTTGGAAACATTTGAATTTTTAAGTTTTATGATAGAACCTTCAGGTTATATTTTTGTTTAGCACAAGGTTTGCGAGATTTGTGAAATTATCAGATATACTATCAGATATAGTTGTGCGAGTATTGAGTGGATAGCCACTTCGCAATGCTCAAGCATGCTGTCATATCAAATTTTCTCAGATGTCATAAAAAAAATCAACATTTGTTCCTTTTCTGCACTTTTAATTTAATTGGTTACTTTTTTACCTTCTGATTAAGTACAGTAAGTTTCTTAGTTTTTTAAGACATTATTATAAGAAATTTATTTTTAAAAGTTTACTTTTTTAAAAATAAAGGAAAGGCATAAGTTAATTAATTTAAATTTTTTTAGCTTAATTTTTTTTGTGCTCCAGCAATATGCTGAAATATAGTGCTTCTAAAATATTTGTGTGAATCTTTCTTTTATCTAGGAAATTTGAGTCTCAGTTACTTATTGATAAAGCGAATGATAATAACATTAATTAGTTTTCCATATTTTTCCAATTATTGTCTCCAGCCCTCTTAAACCAATTATATATTTTCTAGTTAAACATTTCTTATAAAAAAAGAAGTGAATAATTCCCGTTGTTAATGATGTTAATATTCTTAATAACGTTGAAGCAATCAAGTTGTTTCTGTGTGGTATGTATATTTGCATATGTATTTTAATTGAAATATAACACAAGCATATTTTCTTAGCCAAATAATAATATGGGATTTCTAAGTTCTAAGTCTATAAGTCTATTAACCAAAAGGTAAACCTAAAGTTGAGTGTATCAAGGGCGGTGTATCCACATTTTTAATTGTTTGTGGTAATTTTTTCATTTATTAAGGTGTCCTAATTGCGTATAAGTGTCAAAATATTTTGTCCATGATTGTAGGTCTTACTCCATCAATGATCAAACAATTATTTCATTTCACTCAGATAAACAATCTCTTATATCGAGTTTGCTTTATCACATGATAGAGTCTTTTGGTCACGTGATCTCAACATCGTCTGTGATTGGCTCATTCAGCAGAAATGAGAGATTGGTATGATAGCTTTTTTAATAGAATTGAAAACGTGAAATAATAGGGGTTAGTTAATGTAAAAGGGTATCACTGTTGCTTGACCGTTTTTTTTTTTGGAAAATTTTTATGAATAATTGTGAAAAATACCGTCTTCCAATGAGGGGTTGACCACTTATTTTATTGAACGCATGATACCCCAAATGATTAATAAATAGATTTTGGATTAATTAAAACACCCGGATTGATGTTGAATGAGCTGTATGTGGGTTGGAACACTCTTTAGATTGCAAAATCAAAACAAAACGAGTTTTTATGCTAACAAAAATATTAGTGTTGCCCTTTAATTTTGAAAAATGACAAAAAAGCCAATTTTGATGATGAAAACGTATACATTTTTAAATGTTTGTAAATAATATTTATATTTATATTAATATTTATATGTCTTTTAAATATCATTTTTTCATCATTTTTTTACAGAAGTAAAAATTTTTAAATTTATATCTAGGTATATTAGAATATGTACAACCCACTTTTCTGGAAAATTTCAGTTAAAAAAATAATTCACTTCCACTATTTACAGGTTTGAGACATCTGTGCTCACCATTTCTAGAGAATAAAAAATTGTTGTTATAATTAGTAAAAACACTACCACAAACAATTCTTGATGGTTTTAACATCTATTTAAAATTTTATCTATTATCAAAATGTTTTTAAACAATTCAAACATACAAGCATGTCAAAAGTCTATTCTATTTCTGAGCCCTTTAATTTTCATATTATATGATATGTGTTAAATTAATATATAATTGGCAACCAATAAGCTTGTTGTAACTATGATCATTTTTTTTTTAAATCCGCCTTAAATAGATACCTTATGACTTGAGAAGTCTTGAGTTGGATTTTGTATTGCCGTTAAAGCGAGGTTGCTAATGTTATGACTTTTTTAAATTTAACCAGCTCATTATTTCATACTGCTACGTAAAATGAAATAAATGTAAAGATCTTCTTAATCTAATTTTAGATATGGAAAAGATTACAATGGAATCAGTTGGAAAATATTTTGAAGGGAAAAATATATTTATAACATGTCTAGGAACTACACGACGGGTAGCAGGGTCAGCTGTAAGTTTTCCTTTGTTTATATGTTTAAATTTTTCAACTCAGTCATATTATTAAAGCAAGTAAGACATTATGTCATTAGTTAAAATATTTAGTTTTGGAGACAACTTGCTGTCGTTTAATGGCAAATTTTAAAGAAAATCTTTTCTTTATTTCTTTTCTATTTTTAAATCATTTTCTACAATCCAGGTAATTATTGCTTATTTTCAACTAATCTCTGCTACCAGATTTTTTATTCTACTACTAACCGATATGAATACCTATATTTATACACTAGGATTTCATTTGTAATTTGACTTTGATAATAAAAAATTATAATAGCAACGCTCTAAATATTTAATTGAATAATAATTGAGTAGAATTCAGCCTATAATATAAAAAAAGCTCATTGAATAACATGCATAAAAAAATTCCTTGGCTCATTGATTACATGAATAATTACGTGAAACATTATATTACAAATTTATATCACTCGAATGTTTCGTTTTATTAGCACTGTTATTGTATAGTTTGATTATTTAGTAATCTTGGAGTATTCTGTTTTAGTAATACATAAACTATAAAGCTGATACCAGTTATTTATGGATTAGTAATACAGTTCTATATTTCCCTTCTAGGAAAACTTTAAGCATATAGATTATGGATACAACTATAACCTTGCAAAGGTTGCAAAAGATTGCAATGTTCAAATGTACTCACTACTTTCCTCAAAAGGCGCAAACAAAGATAGTTGGCTTCTTTATTTTAACAGTAAAGGAAAGGTGACTTCACATTTGTGATTGGCGATGTTTGAGTTTCATTTTTTTGAATTTCAAATTTATATTTTTTTACTTATTTGGCTTTAGTTGCATTAAAAAGAAAGTTATAAATTTTAAAACAAATTCCATGGCTCTAAACCACTTTCTGATGATGTCGAAGCAATTAATAAACTTCCTTCTACTTCTATAAAATTTAAAGGGTATTTCAAGCAGACATGGTTTTAAATCTAACGAAAATATTTTTCAGCCTTTTAATAACAGAAGTTAATCAGATTTTGATATCTTTTTTAGAGGTCTTTTTTATGGAAAAAAATAATTCTAAAAGATAGCAGTTTAAATCATACCTAGATTTTGGGATCAATTAAATCATTTTTGTGTTTGTTTTGAAATTTGATTTAATTAAGTATTTAAATAGCTTATTTTAAAAAGTATTTGTAACCCAAAATTGTAACTTTAGTAATAAAGATGTTGAATTGCTTAATTTTTTTAGCTGGAGGATGATTGTGGCAAACTTGGATTTCAGCAATATTCTATATTTCGACCAGGAGTGTTGGATCGTGGTGATACTGGAAGATACGTAGAGAAATTATATAGTTAGTTATTTTTATTAATCTATATTGTTCCCATGATTGATCTTCATTTAATAATAATACTTAAAGAATATGGTTTGGTTTGCTTAGCTTTAGTTAAAAGGATGAAAGCAAATACATCGTTATAGAATTCATTGTCGTATTAATAGTTCATTCATCGTAATTTTTGATAAATTTTGATTATATTCAATTTTATATAGCGTTAGCAAGGTATCATTACTTAGGGTGGGCCATTTGTTTAGATGGGAAGGCTTAAAAAGTGATCTGATGTGATGGTTTTTTTTTTTACTTAAAATGCGGGTTTCTAAATTTCATAATAAATTCTAACTTGTTGAAGCATATATTTTCTTGTTCCTTTATAATAGTATACATGGTGGTTGATCCTGTTTTGCTTATAAGTGCCTCAGCACTGTATCAAAATGGTTGGTAAATGATTGCATATTTATGCAATTTTGTGTAGAATATAATTTGCAATTTTATATGATTTTGAGGTGGATTTATGACCTGTCAGCTTATTTTTTGAACTCTTCTGCCCTGAGTGAATTGTTTTAGAATTAGAAATGATAGAAATTAACAGAGCTTAACAGAGGATATTAATGATTGATATGCATTATTTTAGAAACATTTTTCAGTGCGATGCCTATTAGAAGTGTTGCAAAAGCTATTGTTAGAGACGCACTGGAAAAGCTATATTCAAACCTAACAGTAGCAAAAGACCAAGATATTTTTTACAATGAACAAATATACGAAATTAGTTCATCTGCTTATCAAAACAACTAGAGAATGTTCTGAAGACCTTTTGCAACAATACGATTATCTTTTCTAGTTATTGTAATTTATGCAATGAAACCAATACAACTTACACTAAGTTGAAAAATTTGGCTTCTTTCCATAAAAACGAACATTATGTTGTGGATTTTTAAATCATTTATTTGTGTTACTAGTAATTTTGTGGTTTCAAATTGTATAAGTTGGTTAATTTTTGCTGATTTTACAAAGACATTCATAGGAAAAACAAGCTTTTAAGGTTCTAATGTTGCAATAGTTTCTATGTGAAGACGGAAAGCAAAATCTAAATGAGCAAATTATTAAGATAGGCACAATTTATATTATTCTTATTTTTATGAAAAGTCTGCTTTAGTGTCAAATTCTTTGGATTTCTTGAGTTTTTAAAACTGTTGTTTTCTTAACTCATTCAATCCTGTGAGTCAGCAGATTGAAAAAATATTGATTTTGCCTGTGAGCCGCTCTGAGCAGTTTGGCGAGTTTTAGTTCATAACTCGCTAACAGCAAGTGCTTATAATTTAAAATGAGCTGAATTTGATTGGTAAATATCTTAATTATCATTTTCACTCAATAATTATGCATAAAATTGGTAATTTATTCACTATATTTGGTGTTACATTCAAGTAGTCTATAAATTTATATGAAAAAGTTACCTTTACTTCAAGTTTGATGTTTAATAAAGTAAAAAAAAAGTTTTTAGAAAGTGAAAATGTTCAATTTTTATTGTTTTCTCAAATGCTTGTTGTCTAATAAATTTTCATAAATGATCATATATATCACTTCTAAGGTCACTTATTATTTTGTTAATAAAAAAAAAAAGTAAAAATATTGAATAGATAAACGCCGTTTTATTATCCACCATTATAAATTGTTTGTTATATTTTTAGCTTATTCAAAACAGAAATTAATCTTGCTTTCTAAAATGGGCTCATTTTTTTGAATTGGTTGAGTAGAACAGAACCTTATGTAAAAGTCAGTGTGATTAAAAATAATCACATCATTTTAATGTGGGCACAGGAGTTTTTTTTTTTTTTTTTTTTTTTAATTTGGATTTTAATGAGTTCAAGATGCTCTTAAAAAAAAAATAAAAAAAAAAAAAAAGCGAATGTCGAAGCTTTTTTTTTTTTTGGAATGCCACAAATTTCTATTATATTATACAGAATAAATTATTGAATAACAACATTATGGGTTAAAGTTTATTGCAAACAAGATTATGCCCGGATAGCTCAGTCAGTAGAGCAACTGACTCCCAACCACAAGATCAGCGTATGATTAGCACTTCGGTGTGATAAGTTTTAAATCTTCTTTATCTTCCTGCCTAGTAGTGGCTTCTTTCTTTGCAGAAAGTTTGTTTAAATTAAGTCTGGCTATGCTGTAATGAAAATTGCCTTTTAAGCTGAGTAAGCACGACTATTTTTTAAATTTATCCTTTTAATTAAAACGTAGCTTAATCTTCGCTTTTTTCCATCCACCATATTTTGGCAAAGCAAAATTTGACCGAAAATAAGTAAGCTTGGATGGAAAGTTTAGCTTATTGCGTTTTTATGTTTTAAACAAAACCCTCCGACAGACCTTTAGGTAAAATTATTCTTGATTGTACCGTTTAATTAATACTGTTAGTTCCAAGTCTTTTGAGTTTAAAATGGTCTAAATTATTAAAGAAAACTATGAAACATACATCAATA
This sequence comes from Euphysa ruthae, assembly GCA_035046665.1. Taxonomy (NCBI): domain Eukaryota; kingdom Metazoa; phylum Cnidaria; class Hydrozoa; order Anthoathecata; family Corymorphidae; genus Euphysa; species Euphysa ruthae. Next base: position 26,188 of record JAUZNK010002011.1, read on the forward strand.
AAATTTTATTGTTGCATTTCTAATCTAAAATTGTATAACCTCAATTAAATTGAGATTGCTACATGTAATTGAAGTTAATATTATTTCTGAATGTTAGCAAAGTATCTACAAGTTCTATTTGACTCTGTGGGAACATACTTTAATGAAAAATGATGCATCAATTAAACACATGATGTTAGCTTTAAAGCTACTAATGGAAGCATTCTTAGAATAGGTGTAGTTATTTTTCAGAAATAAATTTATAATGAGTTCTAGAAAACCTCCGTCTGGTGCGTCTGGCCATCTTATGAAAACTACGAAGGAGATCGACAAAGTCAAATTCAAGGTAATCTTATCTTACATCATTATCATGTAATTTTTTGTTTGAGCCTTTCATTTTTATAATTTATTAGGGTTGGCAAGAAAATAAAAAGAAAAAAATTTTGCAAAATCTCCTGTTTTAGAGTTTTAGTATTTATTTTTATATCAAGCTATTTATGTATTGGAAATGTAATAAAAAATAATTAAAATTTTTAAAGAAAATAAGATATGAGTTCAAACTGTCATATTTTTAAATATCTTAAGGTTGTAAATTTATTCAAATTAAAGATAGTTTAAAAAAGTAGTAGTAGTATCTCAATATGTAAACACTACTTTATAACTTCATATTATAGATAAAATATGTTTAAAATATTTATACCTAATATTTTTGTGCTTTTTCAGAAATTTAAATAACTTTACTAAGTTTTTGAGGTACCCATAATACTTTCAGTTAAAGCTGTCTGTAATATTTGCCTTCTATCATTGTTGCCTTTTTTTCAAGGCAAATAACACTAAAAACTGTTATTAGGTTAAACGCATGATAAGCAAAGGAAGCATTTACACCCAAATCCAAAATGATGGGGATAGTGAAAAAATGTCACATAGGAGTTTAATAAAAAAATTCTTAAAAACTGGTTATTTTGTTGCCAAAAACAGATAGGCAATTTACTATTTGTGACCGTCCTAGCGAAAACGTGTATATTGTCTGTAACGTTTTGTTTAACTCATATAAAAATTGCGTTAAATAACGCATTTTGATTATTTAACAGTTAAAATAGTTTTGGTTAGCAACAAAGCTTCATCAACAACGTTTATTACATCATTCATATTGTTCCTTCATAGGTGAATAACGTCGTTTATAACGCGTTAAGATACAGTTTATTAACCTTTCGTTTTAAATTTATATAGTGTTAATAATGTAGTTTACATTGCAGTTAAATAGGATTACACATTTTATAAAAAGCAGCGATAAAAACGGCATTTAAAATAAAAGTTATGCTGTAGAAACTACCTTTAAAACATGCTTTTTTTAACAACCTACTACGCTTGAAAACATATCCATTAGAACTAGAATTTAAAAATAAATTAATATAAATGAAAAGAAGCTCTACCTAATCAAACCTATATCTATATATTATATCTTTACCTATACCTTGTATCTACCGCTTATTTTAGCATTAAAATAACAAATATATTCACCCAATTCCTTCGATTTCTCTATAGAAACCTTAGTTTAATTTACGTGAGAACTTTTTTTTCTTCTACTTCATGTCGGACGAGTTTAGTTTTATCAAAACATTTTGCTTTTCTTTTTCGTCTTTTAAAAAAAGACACCAGACAAAACATTTTTATAGTGCATTTACATTTCACTATTAGTGAACTAACCCAGCTTCTTCATTTCTACGTAACTTCAATTATGTTGTGTATATAAAAGTTGTTGTGTATATTATATAAGATACCGTAATCTCATCTATTTTGAATAAACACTAAACTCAGAGAAACTAAAATCGGTGATATCTCAGAACGTTTTTTTTTTTTTTTTTTTTTTTTTTTTTTTTTTTGTTTTTTTTTT
>JAUZNK010002012.1:0-11704 GCA_035046665.1 Euphysa ruthae
ATATATAAAGTCATCGACAATCAGCTATAGCGAAAGATAAAGCGAAACTTCCCCAAAAGTTAATCTGAAACAAAGGAGGCTGCTTTGTTGTTCTTGTCTCGCAATCAGTATCTATACATAGCTAACGAATAAAGAAAAAGAAAATTTAACTCAAAGAAATGAAAAAAAAGTCATCTGCAGCCACCTATAGAAAGAGGTGTTGCTAAAAGCTGCTCAGTTGTGCTTTTGACCTCCTCCCTATTCCAAGGCAAGTTTTAAATGTCGATTTAACATTAATTTTTTTGTATAGCTAGCAATCTAGCCATTATATATAGATGTTAAACTGAAAAGTGTATTTTGCATTTATTGTTTTATTATAACGTTTTATTTTTTGCTATATATATTTATATATATATATATATATATATATATATATATATACATACTAATTAAAACTAACTGAATCCCAGGGCTAGTCTGGAATCCCTCTAGTTATTAAGTTTTCTCTTCCAGTTGTTTGAAAAAAAAAAATACAGTTATGTTATGCTAGCTAGTCAGCTAGTTAAGTTAGACAAGCCAGCTCAAAATTATGTCAAAATGACAGTTGGTGAACATAAGCGAATGAGATATCGTGATAAGATAGTCCAACCACTGTAAAATCAAATTAAACGAATATATACATCGATATGTCGCTATGGATTTAAATCTTTTTAACCAATTAGTTACGTAGCTAACTAGAATATTGGCAAACAGTTGAATCATTTCTGCGACCCGTCAAGCGAAAATACAGCTATATATCTAAATAAATTTTTAAACCAATTAGCTAGCTAGTTACTCTGACCTTCAACCTCTCAGACTCTTGCTTGTATTTGATATTCAAGAATTAAATATCCGATTAGTTTCTAAATTCTGAATCATTGTATAGAGCAAGCCTTAAGATTATTTTCTATATCAAAATAATAAAAATACTTGACTACAATTTACTGCATGATGATGTTACTGCTCATGTATGTACTACCATATTTTTATTTTATGTTGAACTTTTCGATAAGAAATCTCGTTTATAAAATATCTTAATAGTTATGTGTAGAAGAATTAAGTTTTCCAAATAATTTTAATGAATAAACACTACTTTGAATAAAAGTGCTTTTGAATAAACTCTATAAGCACTCTTACTCTATGGGCACAAGAAAATTTCATTAAAAGTCAACCAGATTGAAATTTTACTCAGTTTTGATCAAATTTAAATGAAATTCCAGAATATATATATGTATATATATATATATTCCACCCCGAATCTTGTCTTTACCTTCTTTATCTTAAATGAACTGCTGCTCATTACAAATCAACAACCCCAGTTACAAACGAGAAGACCCAGGAAACCGGAAAATTGTGCTTAACTATGTGTTAAAGTGATAAAGATTCACACTTTAAGAAACTATAAGTTAATGGGTGAAACACGAAGCCGGTATGTAGACTGTTATTTCCCCCTAGAAATTAACCCGACACACAACTCTAAAGCAAAATTTTTCAACGTGTTTTAATTTTTCTCCTTATTTCAGCTCGGAATCACCCAAAAAATTATATTCAAAAATTCGTGAAAGCAGTTTTACCCACTTGAATTTACTGCTTAACATAAGGTATCATAAGATAAGTATCTTCAGGAAGCCATACGAAACATTGTCATTAGATGGTTATAGACTTTATTTCTATATTTAAACACATTGCTACACGAAATTTATTGCAGAAATACAGAAAACTGCTTTCTTTCATAATCTAAGACTTTGCGTTAGTAAATTATAAAGTAAAAGTATTTGCTCATAAAGCTCTGTTATTTTTAAAGCGTAGGCTTTAGAGCGCTAAGGCTTTTTAAAAACGAATTGGTCTTATTTATTCACTTTCGCAATTAGCAGCAACACGTAAATTTACGCTATATATTACTTACTTTTCAAAAATTTATGCTGAAAATCCGTCGTTGCAACAAATCTTTTTTAACATAGGGATGAATAAACTCAATCTAACACAAAAATAGAGATAAAATAACATTTTTTTCCGATTATTAGTATAACAAAAACTCTATATATAAGCATAATACTTGAATCGTGTAAATAATAACTACGCTGTGGGTCTTCCTGCAAACAAACAGGTCTAATCAGCGGTGAGTTGTATGTTATATTCATAAATGTTTTTCAAAGATACCATTAGCTTTATTTTTAGAACTAAAATGATTTAATATATTTAAAAGAAAAGTCACGGAAATCCCCATAACCTAAACACTATAGATTTCGAAAGCATAGCAAATTTGTTGGCAAGCCAAAGTTAAAAATTGCACTAACGATAACTTGCAGCCAGGAAGATGAGAAATTGTAAAGTTGAAACTATAAGCTTTGAAGCATAACTTTATTAAATAAATGTAATAAATGTAATAAATTCTCTGTCTACAGCCTAATAAATCATCTTTATTGTCTCTATCGAATTAGCTTCTACTGTTCAAATATTATTAATGAAGAAATGGGGAGGTGAGACAAAATATGAAAAAATTGTCATGATTTTCGGCATAAATTTTGTCTTTAAAATTGGCCCAAATTTTCTGCGGAGAATTTTATGCGCTACTGCCAAATGAGCTCCAGCTATACAACGCTAAGCTCACTTCTTTGCTTTTTCAATAAACATAATTTTTTAAAATCATCTATTGTCATTTTTGCGAAGTGGCATTAATTTTTCTGAAACTCGAGAAAGGCTTTTAAAAACAAAAACTTTTAATTAAGTTGCATTTATAAAATACCTACAAAATAATCTGTAACATTATTTTTACTTTTAATTATTTCTCATCATAAAACAGTTTTTTTTATAAAAAAGAAAAAAAATTATTTAGAATAATTTCAATGAGGGTCAGCGGTGTGGAAACCTTTTTACCTACAAAGCCAAAACAAATTTCTTTGAATTAAAAACAGTTTGTAATTATCTGAATTACTTTCAATTTCGTAAATTGATGAAGCATATTCTAAGATACGCCATTTGACACTTAAAACATGTGGCGCAAATCGTTACTTGTTTGTCTCTTTCCATGATCTTTATCGTAATGTTAATTAAAGTAGTCAAGATGAGAAAGCTTGTGTGGAAATATACAATAAGTCATAAAATAAGTTGGCGATATATCATTCTAACGGCTAAACTTTCTTGTTTTTCCTTCATAAAAGGATTTATTTATAGTCTACTACCAAATGCTCTACCCATATGCTCTTGAATGTCGGTGGTGGATGTTTTATCACAGGTAGGATATTAATATAGAAGAGGAATGTGATTAGTCTAAGTTGAAACTCTAATCTCAAATACCTACTTATCACAAAAAGGATTAAACAAAATTTTCTATTGAAACACCCACTCAGATACTTCCATCAATTCTATGCCAGATATACTTATAACAGAACTGTTTTTTTTTTTTTTTTTTGTCAATAAAAAAAATCAAAATGTCATCTGAATGTTCAATAATAACTGCAAGTAAGAATAAAAAACAATTTAGACTGAATTCCAAGAAATCCCTACTCCAAACAAAAATTTGTTGGTATTGACGTTAGAAAAAATGCTGAACCTTTATTTGTTGCAACATTGTTTTGCAATATCTAGTAAGGTTAAATTCATAGACAGATTATTGAAAACCACACCTCTTAAAACCATCAAGGAATTAATGGAAACGATAAACTTATAGAATGGAGTTCGGGAGAAGAAGGTAATAGAGTTGATACTACAGTTGAAGGAGAAAATCCTGAAGGTGAAAACATAACTGTAGGTTTGTTGAAGCAATGCAAAAACTTACCCAAAGATATCAAGAAAAAAGTATTATTTTGATGCTATTTCAAGTACATTAGAAGGTAATAATCTCCACAGTGGTTAAATACATTTGTAATCCAAACAAAAACAAGTTTACAAAAATGAAGGAGAAGCTTGAAGGCCGAAATTCAGTTAAGTAACGGTGATAACTGAGGTGGCGATGAAGTTATTGAAGTCGATTTAACCGAAGTTATTGACAACCGATGTTAACATTTCGTAAAAAATTTAAAAGACCACAACAAATGTGCGCAATGCAGGGAGCAGTGTAAAGAACGGGATTATTGCGAATGGCTTAAAAGCGCTCTGTGCAAATAATGATACCGTAGCGAAGAATTTTTTTTTTGTAACGTCACTGTACTTCACAATTTTTGAAACTCATTCTATGAAACTTGTTTGTATCTACTGATGAAATTAGAAAAATCACCCATTGTAACCAAATGTTTTCGTTTGTTCATCAAAACTATAAAAACATACAAGTAAATTACAAAACAATTTAGATAGTTTTTCCATGAATCCGTCTATTATATTTCGTTTCGTAATATATTTCGTTATAATATAAACTTAAACTTAATGTTTAGATCTGAACACTAAAATTTGTTATTATAAAAAGTTTTTTTATTATTTCCTTTATGTTTAATTCAATGTTAGAATACGGTTTCAGATATAGATAATCACAAAAGAAACTAATAAACTTCTTATTTAAGATTTTAGGTATTATTAGGTATAATTTAAGGGATTTTATGATGCTGTGCAATGTTAGAAGAATCAAACGAATCGCCAATAGTAACAACACTAAAGATAAATTTTATAACTTCATTATCTGAGATTTTATCCAATATCCTTTCTCAACTTTTTATTAAAACAATAAACACCCTTATATAGAGTCTGATTCTGGTTTTATCTGTCAGTGAGGATAATGCGATATTCTGAAGCTGTGATGCTCTATGATTAAATTGTAGCGCTGTCATTACAAGATTTCAGATTAGAGTTTGAATAAATTTTTTTTTTCACTTTTTTCGCTTTTCATACTTCTCTTTGATTTCCTTTATATTGATTCGAAGGGCAACTATGAAAGTTTTCGGTGGAAGTTTGGTGAGCAGCCAATGAGGCTTCAAATTGCAGCTGGATTTGCCTGATCTTTGATCATAAAATTTCTCTTTTTTAATCTTTTAAATTGTTGAAAATTGACGTTCAAATACTTGAAAGACATGATAAATTGTGTATAGAAGTTTTTTATCGGTTTTCAATTCATATCCGCATTGCAACTGATCATGAAACTTCAGGAGATAAACAAAATAACTAAATGTAAAAATATGCATGTGCGAGAAATAGTTTACAAAAGTCATCAAAGAAAAGCAACAAACAATCATTCATTCACAAGGTGCCTGCGGTAAGGCGATTTTCATTTTTAAGAGTTTCAATGGAAATAAAATTTTTGTTGGAAACTTTATTCAAAAGTGTTAAAATCTACTATAAAACATAAGCCAAGTTACTTTAATTCTACCAAATGATATAGCTATACAATATAATAAAAGGACTGGACGCTAATAAATGTTTAGTGCTTCAAGCATTGTTTGAAATATTTCCAATTTTTAAACTGACTTTTATTTGCTTGTCAAAGCTTTATGTGGCTAGAAATAAGTTGAAAGAGTAACTTGGCCTATTTATTGCATTTACAGGAAAAACTTTTGCTATTTACTATGTTTACTATATGTTTAGAGATTTTATATTATAGGGTTTGATTTTTCATGAGTTTAAAAAATTTTTTAAATCTGCTCAGTAAAGCTTATATTCTGGTCTGTAGAATATATATTCTGTTCTGTCAATTAAAAAATCTGGTCTATATTTTATCTTAAAATCTTATTTTATCGATGTGTGAATAAAACTCATTCGATTACATTTTACCATTTACATGGAGTCCCTACAACGCTTTCACAAGAGAATCTTCTATGGTTTGATTTTGGCGGTCACAAAAACTAGTCCTTTGCCAGTGATATGTCAAATTTTTGTAGTTGATTTCTTGCAAAAAGTGTGATATCCATAAGCTGATATATACGTCTGGTAAGTTGCGGATATCAACCCCAATCTGCTGTATTCCTTCTGATGATATAGGTAAACTTTGTAACTGAGGAGAAATCAAAATTTTCATTTTACCATGTTTTTGGCACACGTCTTTTTTCAAATATTCACTGATGTTCCCCAAAAATAATATGCCGTAAAAAACTTTCTGAACATTTTTGATAAGTTGAATCGCTTCCTTTATGTAAAGCCATCGATTTCGCTTGACAATAATGATCTCATATGCCTTCATGAATATCACTAATTTCCTGCTTCCTTCTTTTTGTGGAAATGATGACAAGCCTGGATGTCTTATACATAAAATTTTCTCCAAGAAAAGAAAAAATTTTTACTGGCTCTGCTGAAGTTTTTTTTGTGCATTATTTTGTCATCTTTAAAATAAAAAAATTTGAAAGTTTAAAAATGAATGAAAAGGAACAGAAATAGAGTAAATCTAACACCTAATATGGAGGATTACTGGAAAATAATTTTGACAAGTTAATGCTGAATGGCAATGTTTTAAAACTCTTAGATTGTTCTGGCATTAATTCCTTATATCCAAAGAGCAAATTAGAAGAGCGAGATATATTTTAAATAAAATGATATAGAAAGAAACCTTTTTATTCAGCAGGATAGAACTCAGTCCTAATGAATTTCTCAGTCATTTCTATCTCAACGTGTTGTGCCATGTTTTTATCTCAAATCATTTTCCTAGTCTACTGTTTTTTTCTAAGTTCAAAACAACAATCGAATGTTTTTTTTTTACGTCAAAATCAATCGAATGATTCGAATAACACTGCGATAACTTCATTAGGGAGTCCTTTATTCTTTAGTTTATAATAACTGTCTCTCTAATTAACTACATTAGGAAGGGGAGTCTTTTATAAATGGGGTAATAGCTAATTCCTATTTTATTTGATCTCTAGGGGTGTTAGTTTTCTCTGGTTTATAATGACTGTCGGAGTCGCTATTTCCAGGAAGCTAAAGTAAACAGCTAGAGAACCGAAAATTATCTTTTTAAGAAAAAAACTGAGTGTTGATAAGGTTGTGATTTTAGAAAATATTTCAAAGAAGTTTCAGATAGTCAATCATCCTTCATCATCAGTTGAATGGGACAATTTTTTTATTTGTCAGAGTAGGTCCACAAACAGCCTTCTAGATTGTCCATCAACAAATTCATTGCTGTTTGACAGAAGTTTTGGTTATAAGTCACTTGCAAACAATCTCAAAAGTTTTTTAGATTAAGGTGTAATTTTGTGTTGAGCTTCATTTATTAATTTTAAACAGAGTTTGTTAAGACAATGTTTTCATTTCTTAGATTAACTCCTAGGTCTTGATGATATTCTTGTTTGAAGCATTAATTGTGTTTCTATTCACAAGTGAAATACCTTACTTGGAATTTTTCCATGAGTACCATCTCAAACTTTAATGAAAATTTTACCTCTAAAAGCGATTCGTATAACTTAAAGCTCCTAAATAAAATTAGTTTCATAACTTTAGCTAAAGCATTTCCTCATTTTATAAGCTATTTAAAAAACGGTGTTTTTTTTAACTTGGTTTAAAAGAATGCTAAGTTTAGACCCTGAAGAACATCTGAGGTAATATTAGTCCACCTTTTATTTTAAGAAATATAAAGTCCCACTGAATTTGAAAAACGGAAAGAAATCTGTTTAAATGATGATGGCAATTGCGTTTTTGGAAGCCGCGTAAAATGAAAAAAAATTATTTAATTAACATGGAAGTGATATTTTCATAAGACATAGACATGTGACTCATAAATTTTCAGTGAAAACAAACTCAAAGACCTGCGTCTCAAGTAATACACCAACAAAAAAATAAATAGATATTAAAGCGGTTACCTTTTAAACAGTAAACAAGGCTTTAATGAGAATTTAACTTCATGTACTAGACAATTAAAACGTGCTAATTCATTTATTAATCTTCAGGGTTTCACTTGATTTTTTTAACTTGAGGGTTTTAAATTGAATTGCTTATTATTGAATTACAGACATCCCTTGTAACTTCTAATTTAATTGTTATAACTTATTAAAGGGCAAATAGCATTTAATTTGAGCTCCACAACAAATTGTCATTACTTAGCTAAAACCCACTTCCAAAAAATTACTTGTGCGATACATGCCACTATGAAAGAGTAAAAAAATCGTAGCGGAAAAGAAGCTTGCCAATCAAAGGAGAACATTCTATAGAGAGTAGATTGTCAGACGAAAAAGACAATTCTAATCAACATGGAACTACATTGAAGTTGAAAGCATCTAACTTCAGAAAAGCATCTCCGTTTTGTCAAAACAATCATGCCAATTTAACACAAATGAACCATAGAATTTGCCATAAACGCGAGCATGTGTGCAGTAAAACTATGGACGAGGAATTTTTAGCCAAACTACGTGAAGGAGGCCTTGTTACCACAGAATAGCTTTACTTAAACAATGCTTTGTACAACTTCATAATAAGATATGAGCTCTTCAGAAACAAGAATCTATAAATGATGACAAAATCATAAATTTTATTGTTCAAGGCATTTTATTTTTGTAAGCAAAAACGAAATGGATAAAGATGAGGGCGCATATTTAGTTTGAGCTGCTTCTATTCTAAAAAGCAATTGTTCAAAGGTAAAAAGTGGAAACAACATTTTCGTCATCAAAACTAGAGTCGAGAATAATTTCTTACAAGTTAATACCTTGTGGGAAGTGATTTTGTACCGTCAAAAGATAAAATCCATTTGAAAATATTCGAAATAATACAATAACAATAATCATCACAAAATGGGAATAAAAATTTCACAAATGTTGTTTTTTAATTCTGTAAAGAAGGAAATGAAGGAAAACGAAACTGAATATTAAACTAAACATGCTTTAGTAAGTACACTGTCATTTCCATTGTACGTCCACAATAAGAAAAAAACTTGCAAATAATTTTTCAAAATAGGAGTTAGAGCTTAATAAGGTTAAGTCTTTATTAACAAGCTAGTTGCACAAATGCTATGAAGATCTTGGTATTTTATGCCCACATTCTTTAAATGAGAACATACTCACCACTTGCTATTGATAACACTGGCAATGACCCTTCATCAAAAAAGCATTGAAGAATTTTCAAGGCTCCTCGATATCTTTATTTTAACATTTTGAACAACAGATGACGAATAATTTTTTTGTTTTTGATATCAGTGATGGCTTTAGACGCAAGCTTCAAAAAGTATGGATTAGATAAAGACAATACACACGATTCCTGTACTTCATTTAATCCACACAAATATTTATAGCTGAATGCTAAAACTAATCATTTTCTAATATCTCTCATCAGCGAAAGTATAAATTCTACTGCCATGGTCCGTCAAACTTTCAATATTATACTGAAAGTACTTGGCAAGACAAATCCAGCACAAAATATAGTAGTAACAGCAGATCAACCAGTTTATGCTCTTGGAAATCACGTACAGTGGCATTACCCTAACTTATATAGGAAGGATCAAATGTTCATTGTAATGGGTGGCATTCGTACAAAAAATGTTCTTACTAAAGCAGACACAACATCATCTGGAAGAGTAGAATAAATATTGACTGGAGGAATGGTAAAGTGATGATATATACATATCATAAACTTTAGCAAGTTGTAAAAAATTGCTCTATCACTTCAAGAGGCCAACAAAGAAAAAAGTACAAATGATGAAATTGATGTATGGATTTAAAAACGGAAACTGGCATCAGTACAGTTAGCCTTGTGATATACAATAATAAAAGTGCAGTACCTTTTTCTTCTACTTGGTAAAAACTTCTGATCCCAAAATATTCACATGTTCATAAGCGCTTTGGAGCAACTTGTTACTTGAAAGAAGTTGAAATGAATACATCCTACTTCTTTTAATTTTTTTTTAAATAGTAAAACTTAATTTCACTATTAGAAACCTCTAAATACTGTACATTTTCCATTATATCACGGTTGAAATCAATCTTACTCATTTATATATCTTTAATACTGTTTTACTATAGCAAAAAATTACATTGATAAATATGTAATTCCACTTTACCAGTCTTTGTAAAAGTAATATAATTTTGTGGGGTTGAGAACATCGTAGCGTAAATAGTTTTTCAATAAACATATTCTTTATAAGAAATGACGAAATGAATGTTTAGGTATATTGCACATGACTACTTGTGTCACTCTGGGATTACTCTTCAGCAAGAGCATTTGACTTTTAAGGGAAAATTTTGTTATATGTTTAAGAAGCGTAATTAGTACCCAATATGACCTCATATCACTAACTTCAGTGATGATACTATAACACTTATTAAGTTTCAAAGGCTTACACAAGCAGAAAATATGAAACAAAGCAAAATCACATTTTGCGCTTGCCTAGGCAAGTCATTTTCAGGTCCGGTTCTAAATTTACTTGTACCAACATGTAGTATCAATGAGTGAACTTTCATACCGGTATCACATTTTTCACTATTTCTTTGATTCTTGACCCTTGGTCTCCTAACTAGAAGTACAAACTTCCTTATATCCTGAACCCATTCCGAATATCTTCTTTAATATTTCAAGGCTGACACTGCGGCCTTAATATACGGACCGTGTGTTTAATATAACTTTCAAAAATTCTTATTTATTTCAACTCTATCAATTAAGTTATATACAAGTAGGTCAACAAAAAGGTTCACACAGTAACTTTAAATCTAGCTTATACTGCTAATGGGGCTGTTCGCTTCCTGCCGTGCTCTTTTTTTTAACCGACCAAGTACAGGATTAAAATTTTATTTAATTCTAAATCTTAGTTAACAAAATTAGTAAGGCGTGATATCTTTTTTAGATAATATTAAGGTAAGTTATCTAAATGTATTTATTCAGAGTGAGGGTGAATTTTGTCTAGTTCTAAAGCTTGTTAATTTTCTGAATTTTCCCATTCAAGATTCCTTAAACAGATTTTTTTCAAGATATTTTGGAACGTGAACTAGTAATTTGAAAAATCTTTAACCTTAGATTTCATTTTCAATGACAAAAATCAAGGTTTCTGTGCTTAGAGTAGCTTTAGATTTAGAACTTCAATATTTAATGCCTATTCGAGTTATTTGGAAAACTTATTGCTTAAACCCTGTTTTGTACGTGAATATCAAACGTCTATTTGTGCAAAGTATTTGACAAAATAATATTATAAAAATAAAATATATTTTGATTTGACGATTTTTTAAAGAAAGTCCAAGCACTCAGCAGATCAACTGGGATTCCTTCTGCCAGTGACCAATCATTCACTTTATTGAAAAATGGCATTAGTACAGCAACTTCTTTACTGACTATGTATAGGAAATAATATATTCAAAACGTAGCAAGGATTTCAATTTTTTATTAAATTATTCATATTTTAGACATCATAATTGACAAAGACTTTGGCAGCTGACGTCTCTTTCCTTATATCTTCTGGGAATTGTTCACATGAACAGAAGTTGCAACTAAGGTATAACAATATTTATTTTAAATGAAAATTTTAAATGAAACGAACAGAGACTTAATCATGTCATGTTAAATATTACCGAAATAAACTAAAAGGTTGTTACAAATCTTGTAAACAAGGGTAGAACAACGATAATTAATTGTGTTGGGTAGTTTCCAATCAAATCAAAGTTTGATGTCTGCTAACATCATTTCCTAAACTTTGCATTGCTTGGATATTTAACTTTGAAGCCCTTCATAAACATTTTACTTTGATTTATAAATGTTAGCTCAATAGTTGCTTATCATTAAAATGTTGTTGATGAGTATATCTGTTGCGTCCACCTTTTTTTAGCAGTTAAAAGACCTCTGCTACTCGTTAAAAGACATATAT
>JAUZNK010002013.1:0-11704 GCA_035046665.1 Euphysa ruthae
CTAAATTATTTTATGGGATAGCACCACTCAAACGTTGTTCAAACATACATTCTCTTGGTCTCCTTGCCAACTTTTACTAGATACTATATTATAGTTTAAATTACTTTTTTTGTCCAACACTGTGTGATGTGTTAAACATCCTTTTTAAATTACTTTTTTGTCCAGCACTGTGTGATGTGTTAAACATCCTTTTTAAATAAATTACTTTTTTGTCCAACACTGTGTGATGTGTTAAACATCCTTTTTAAATTACATTTGAAGCATACCTGCCTTTAATTTTTTATGAAATGATTCTATTAAATTACTATATATAGATTCTTGATGATACTTCATGATCTTGTTTTACGAATTTTTTATTACTAGAATCTATTTTAGGATCAATTTTACCTCTCCATAAAACTTCATCAAATATTTTCTTACATCGTTCAATAATAATATTGTTTTCATGCATAATATTTTTTTTTTCAAGTTTTTTAAATTTTCATTTTAATATATGTACTTAATGTTTTATTTTTTTAATATAGGAAATACTATTAAAATAATTATTTATTCCAAGCACCGCGTATTTTAGTTTAATAAATGTATAATTAGCATTTTCATAGTTAAGATATCCTAATAAATTGGTAAAAGTTATACTATCTCTGGATTGTGCAGTGCTATTACATTATAAATGACTAGTATGGACAGGTTATCCGTTAAGGGGGAAAACCCCTCTATTTTTATTTTTCATTTTTAGGAAACAAAATATTGTCAGATCAGTAGCATATAATAAAAAAATAATAACAATTCTTTATTTTTTTGAAAGAAATCACGGTTGCTATGGTAAACGTGAAAACCCACCAAATAGTAGCAAAAATTGACTTTACACCGGCGAATATTGCTGAAGCTGGGTTAATCATCTTTGGCTCAAATTTTTATATGGTGTTTATAAAGGGCAGTAGAGTGTTTTAAGTTGACCAAATTTTTTACAAGAAATCATTAAGTCGAGTATGCGGATGTCAAAGTTCAACGTTCAAAAGCACGTGGTCTAAAAATGCATAGAAAAAAAAAAAAAAAAGGAAAAACTTCTAGCCAACTTAAAACACTCTAAATAATAATTTAAACGTTCCCTGAAAATTTCAGAAATAAATCTTAAACGGTTTGTGAGATATGTTGGCTGGCGTCTCAAAAACTCCAAACTGAGAAAAAAGCAAATTTCTAATTTTTTAGATAAACAGAAGAAATATTGCATAAAAACAATTAAAAACTACTTTAAATGTAAAATATACCATCTAAAATCCTCCTGCTTCATATGTTTCACCAACTTTTTCCGCAACTTTGTCTTTTTTTTTTAACTTCTTTGCCCGAAATAGCTGTCGTCTTAATTTATTGTTTTGGTTCATTCTATAATTTGTTAAATGTATACATAAATCATTAACTGCATTACAACCTCTAAGCATAAAAAGCACCTGGTAACATATTTAATTTTTCTAATATTAATACTCTAGCTTTCATACCAATATTGAAATTAGCTACAGCATCATACACACCAAACTTTAAGATATCAAGCGAAACATACGTGTTCTTTGGTAGTCGGTCCCAAATCTTACCATTGAACGACTCATTTGCATTCTGAGTTTTCCCGTGCAAACACTTGTTAAGCTCTGAATCTCTGCTCAGTTCCTCAAAAATGGGTCTAACTTTAAAAAGAATCTCAATAGGAAGACCTGGATCCGGTTTGTAGGTGTTTGTGTTACTTTCTTTATCGATGTTGAACTTACACCAACTATCGCTGACAGACAATGTGGAAAATGCAAGTCATTTTTTTTTGGATGAAGCTACATGAAACAAAGTTGCTAACACACTAGCTTTCATACCTGCTAAGTTGCCAGCATTTTATTTAATGGCAACACCAAAAAAGTTTTGCAGACGATCAATTACTGCGTCTGTAAGACGACCACGTCCACCGAGACCTTTTTTGTTTCTTCTTCAAGTTTCGCAGCCTTGTTCCAACACGTTTTTGATAATGCCTCACACACTCCAATTTTTTAACTTCAATACCAGGATAAGTGTGTTTGACATTACTGAAACTTTTACTATCTCCGTCTCCTAAGAAATTTATATATCGCAATTTTTATGTATCAACAGATCTTGAAAGCACACTTTTTGCACCTTCGGTCTCTATTCCGCCCGCACATCCCTGATAATTGTATTTACAAACGTGCGAGCTCCTGTAATGTGCAAATGCTGTAGGGTCTGTTTTTAAGAGATTTTTTGAGAGATTTAGAAAGCAACCTTTGCATGACCTGCTCATTGGTTCCACATCCAAAACTTCCACGGTATCTATCGATATTGCAGCAAAGACACCATTTAACGATAAAAAGCCCCTTCGCTGCAAAGTACCATCATATGATACACCAGTATCAACAATGTCATGACCATCAGCATGTTCCCGTAAATCTGCTACTGCATCAGACATAGTTTCTTCAGCAAATTTTTGTGTAACAACAGCAATTTTTAAAGCAAGTTTGTCATAATTGTCTTATGTCATTGGTTTTGGCATATCCATCAACGTGGTAATTTTTTTAATAATCCCGGAGTGTCCATGACCAAGTGCAAGCATTGTATAAACTTCTATTCTTTATATCAAATCCTCTATTACATTCTTTTGATGTATAAAACTCACGTTCATATTTGCAGCTACAGCACTTGACAAACAACTTTGATGCAAGTCCTTTTTTGTCACACAAATTATCAAACAATGACAGTGTTGAGCACTCACCACATTGGGGGCACGCTAATACATTAAATGCATCAAGCAATATTGTGCAATCAATAATCCTATATACTGATGTTTTACTACTTTTATTGGGTGTAGAAAAGGTAAGAGGTTCAATCTTTTTTGATGATACAGATGCACATAATAAATTAATTCCAGATTCGTAATTGACAGAGTTATTAGTAACATTATATATAGTTTCATTTAGACTTGTTCCAGCAGGATTATCTGCAACAACAACTTCAGAATTAACTTCATTTCGACTGTTAAACCTTCTCCCCACGAATCCTTTCCTCTTACTTTTATGTATTTTTCTAGCTTTAGCTCTAAAATTTTTACCCATTTTTGAAAAAATTCTGGCTTCAGAAATATTACCAACACTTTTATTGTTAGCTTGACTCATCAAGAAGCCACACCAAGCTTTCCACTGCCGTTTTGCCGACTATTTTTCATTAAATTTTAGGGTTTTAATTTTAGTTGTAAATGTTAAATTGTATAAATCATTAAAAAAATAAATTTCCATTTTTTGATGAATTTATAGTGGGTTTCTCCCTTAATATCCAATATGGATACTAAATCTTAAAGACACAAACTTTGACCAAAAAGTTGAGATTTCAGCAGTGTTTAAATTTTCATAAAATTTTCTGTTAGTTTGATTTTTAAGGTATTGTTTACTATAAAGAAAATAATAAAAATGTCAATCAACTTAAGTTCTAAGTAGTAAATTATGAAGGTAATTTCATACAAACTTTTTTCAATTTAAGTCGATATTTAAAATAATAACATGATTTAAAATTGCTAATATACCGCGTTCAATTCAATTTTATTTTATTATCATCCGCCATACTTGTTTATACACGTAGCTAATGAATTTATCTAAAATATTAATATCAATATTGATAGTAATATTAATATTGATAGTAATATTGAAACTAAATAAAAAAAAATTATTGCAATATTTTCTATTTGATTTTTGGACTCAAAAATAAACAAAACTAATCTTTCATCATAGTTATTTAAATTTTCATATAGACAACTAGAATTTAAATCATAGTAACTAGGATACTAGAGAAAACTACAAAAGAAATGAAGAAAAAATTAACAGTTGCAATTCTGTGAATGATTTTCCCTATAGAATAATTTTGAACCTTAAAAACTGCAAGAAAATAGGTTATAACACTGATAGCATCATCGTTACGCTGCTGGCTGTTGGCTTTCAGGGAAATACCTTCAACAACTGCTTTCATTCCTTGTAAGATAACAATATCAAGCTCCCATCTAAAAGAAATAAGAGCGAATTTTATCCTTCCCGAGTAAATCATGTAATTATTTTTAATCTTTTGACTCTTTTCCCTAATCGCGCAAATTCATTTAGTGATTTCCCTTCTCAAATATGTCCATTTTTCTGCTCAATAAGTATTTTTACAATAATTTTGTTATTTTTACAGTTCTGTATGAAAAAATTATGCGGAGAGTCTTTCATTTGATTTTAGACCTACAACTTATCTTAATATGCTATAAATTGAACCCTATAATAACATCTATCTTAATACGCCACATAATTCTATTATTGTCAGTTCAGTGTAGTTTGTCATAAATTTAGCTTGGCCAGACCACATTTGTAGTTTGTTTACATGGAGAAGTCATTCTCAGGAGACCTGACAACTCAAAATTAACACGTTGTTTAAGTAAGTAGTAGAAGAGTTAAAAAAGCAAATACTGCAAACAAAAGAGCTGACCTTAATGCCAATGAAGCGATTACGCAGTTAAAAGGTGACACAAATAAACGAGAGTGTGATAAACTTCGATAACAATACAATGAAAATGAAATGCAGAGAAGCCGTTATCATGTATAGAAATGAGAACAGGCGAACAAATTCGAAAGTTTAGCGGAGAAAGAAACGGCCAACGGATAATGTAAATGTGAAGTGACGGATTAACTGCTAAGGATGCGATAGATAATAAGTCGCGTTATTGCAACTATACTCGCGAAAAATATATCAGAAAGGAACGCTATGATTTCATTCCATTTATAAATATTTATCTTGCAAATCCCGTAGAAGAACAGACAATAGACACTTTTAGGACGTGAGTGGGTGTTATTGAAGCAGAATTGACCAAGAGCAATATCGAATTTGTAAATACTATCCAGAACATACGCCACCATAACGAGAATTCCCTTCCAGATTGTATGTTTGTTACAATTGCTGGAACACTATATATTTATTTCAGCTTTATAAATTTTTTCATTAACAGTAGGGAGTGCATTAACAGAGGTTATTAAACAAAGTACACAATTGGACGAATTCCGACAGGTTAATAAACCTGAAATGCACCACCAGCATTACCATTCCCCCTGCTATTACTAATGTCTTACATTCAAAACTAGCTTCATCACATAGTGATGCTGTTAAAAATGTTTGTAATGTTCATTGTACCTGTAATCGCATAATAAACATGGACTTGCTTTCTATGCCATTTTCCGTTGTTTTATGCCATGAGTGGTGCAAACAAGCATTTATGAAATTGACACAGGATAAAAAGTTAGGTCTAGCATTAAAATTAAAACTGCAATGCATTATATGTGAATGGAGTTATTACTATTGGGCATAAAAAAAAAGTCGAATTCAAAAATTTTTGACATAAATAGTCGGATAGTTTATAGCAATCACTCTCTTCCAATGACTGAGAAAAACCATAGAAAAATTCTAAAAACTACAATACATTTATAATAAAGGTTGTAAAAGATATAATGAAACAGGCACATACAGAACTTAGAAATCTAATGAATCCCCTGATACTTTTCCTGCCGCTCGTTCGTCTGCTGTTACCAATCTTGTTGTTTTTGACTCTGTTTTTCATGAAAATAGTTTACCTATTACTACAAATGAAGTAGTTGACGTATGTGTATCGGTCGATGGTACATGGTACGTCGATGGTACATGGAAAAAGCGGGGTTTTATCTCAATTAATGTGGCAGTCGTTGCAATATCAATTGACACTGGTCGTCTTGTAGGTATAGAAAAAATGAGCCCGTATTGCCAAGGTTGCACAAACGCCAAAAAAGAAAGCACACTGATCCAGAAAAGTATATCCAAATAATTGCTAAACACGCCTGTGCAAACAGCCATGCTGGGCCTGCTCCAGCAATGGAATTATCTGGTACAAAAAATATTTTTCACCGATCACTAAAACAAAACAAGTTACGATACACTGAATTTAATGGAGACGGCGATTCAAAAAGCTTTTCTGCTGTCGAAAAAATATATGATGGAATATCTGTCATAAAACAAGAATGTATTGGGCACGTCCAAAAAAGAGTTAGAACAAGGTTGCGTGAACTAAAGCGAAAATAAAAAGGCTTAGGAAAAAGGGAAATCTAACTGGCGCAATAATAGTTAAATTGCAAAACTTTTATGCTATTGGGGTGCGTTCAAATGTTGGGGTGCGTTCAAATGTTGGGGTGCGTTCAAATGTTGGGGTGCGTTCAAATGTTGGACATTTGATGAGTATGCGGAAAGCTGTTATGGCTTCTCTGCTTCATGTCGCTTTATCAGTTAAAATTAATTACTATACTCACTGTCCGACAGGGTTAAGTTCATGTTGTACATTTAATTCTGACAGAGCCAATGACACCCACAACCACAAAACGGGTCCAGGACTCCACGTGTCCGTGATTAAACATGTAAAATCCGTATTCATGGCATTGCAAGATGAAAAATTATTATCAAGGTGCTTACATTGTAAAACACAGAACCAGAATGAGTCATTCAATACCAATATTTGGAATCGCGTGCCAATACACACTTTTGTAAATTTAAGACACTTTGAGATTGCAACATATTATGCCGTAGCTTACTTCAATTTCGGAAACCCTGCTACTTTACATATTTATGACATCATGAATGGTGAAAGAGTTTTCTGTACATCACTCGGGTGTCGGGATGACAACAGCATTCGGTTAAATAGTGCAAAGCGGAAAAGCAATGACGCGTATCGTAAAAGTAGAAAATTACAATGTGGAAAAAAAAAGAGCAAATGTGATAAAACTAGCAAAATTGCATATACGAAAAGTAGAATATTTTGACCATATTTGGCAACTTTTACCACTTTACCTATAATTAAGAGCCCTAAAAGAACAATTAGCATAAAACAATTGAGTTCACCACCCATTTTCGGTTTTTAGATATAATAATTTTATTTAAAAGGCCTTACATTATTTGGTGCCAAATAATATCCTCAAACTCGTTTTTTGATGTCCAACCCAATGGTCTAAGAATTCTAGATTTAAAAATTAATTGACGGTACAGTAAAATAATTTTTTTAATCTTTTCTGTTTCCCCGAAATATAGTCGATGCATATGCCGTACTATTTTTTCATATATATATTACCATAGTCCTTTCAAATTTCGTTTGCCTTCAATTTTCGGTTCCTTTAATTTTCGCCACCTGTTGTAAAATTGAAAATTTAGCACCTGGATAATTTTTGATCTAATTTTCCTCTACTTTTTCTCTACTTTTTATTATTCATTCACTAATTTAATCAAAAAGAAGACAACTTAAATATCTTTTCAAAAGAATTTCACAAAATAGTAGTTGATTTTTACAAATCTACAAATCACATGCTCTGTAATCTGCGAGTTTTCCCATTTGCTGATATTGACTAACTGGCCTGCTGCCGATATAATTTTGTCATAATATGACGAAATTCCTAGCTTAAAACTTATCCTTAGTTGTACATGGCAAATATATTTTCATTTTTCTACTAAAAACGGTTATAAATAGTTCTGTTTAAAAACTATTTGCTAGCTGTATTATATAGACGGCTGATCAAAATTAGTTCGTTTTCGCTGGAAGACAGGGTGCGGAATAAGCAGCAGTTATATATTTAAATAAATTTCCATTGGAATTTTGTTCGAGCCAATAAAAATCTATAAACTTTAAAAAAAAATTGAGGGAATTATTAAAAATGATTTGATAAAATTAGCTTAATAACCTCTATGTATTTTTAACGATTTTGACAAAACGATTAAGGGGGTAGGCTACTAAAAAAAATTATTTTATATTTTTTATCATTCCATTTGATTTTCTAAATTCAAATACGATAAAATACATAACTTCTTTTTTTTTTTTTTTTTTTTTTTTCACTATTTTTTGGGCAAATTTACACGGTTTTGGGTCAAAAGTGCGATTAGGTCTTGGCAAAGATATCTCAAAAAGTAAAATACACTAAGACTCAATCTTTCGCAGTTTTAAACCTTTTAAGTAGTTAAATGTCCTGAGATAAAAAAAATTGTGAATATTTTGAAGCATCGAGTACTTATTTTTATCGGTCTAAATTTAGGCCCGATTTCTGATATTATAGACCCGAAAAGAAAAAAATTCATAATTTTTATAAATATTTTTTTATCTCAGGACATAAAGTTTATTAAAATGAACATCTTTCCAAAATTCAGTTGGGAAAATACAGCTCCTGCAATCTTTGCCAGAAAATGAAAATCGATAAACAGAGAAAAAGGCAAATGAAGTTTTATATCCCAAATATATAAAAATATTAACATATAAAAACAAATTAAAATCCCCCCTTTTCATATGCTAACAAATTAAATTTATTTATAGTAGATATTTTTTACGAATTTGGATAAATTTCAATTAAGTTACTAGTTTTTACTTTTTATCAACGCCTAGAACACATTGTCAACATAACGCTGATGCAGGGAAGACGTGAATAGAATAAACAATGGCAAATGCTCTTTCATTGCTGTTGATCCCTGCTTTCTAATTTTGGGGTACTACGCTTCTGTCTTAAAAAAAAGATAAAAAAAAAAAATCGCAAATTTAAAAAGGAGATTATCATTTAGGATGAGATAGATAAGATGATAACCATTAGCATATTGTCAACAATAGCTATTGATCCTTATTCTTTACTAGATATTTTTTCCATTGATATAAAATATTTATTTATTATATAAAATTGTGTGAGTTGTGACTTTCGCTTTCCAAAGTGATTAAACGAACTTTATTAGATTATCATAGTTTCTAACTATATCTAGGGGAAAATGTTAATATATCTGATACCAAGACTTTATCTTTTTATTCCATATCAATTTGAAACAAAAATATATAGTCATGATCATGTGATTCAATCAAAAAAACTATACACCAAATTGCTTGATTTTAATTTTTCGGGTATTTATGCAAGTATATATTATCGTCGTTAATTAGTGTCTGAAAGAAGTATGTTCGGTCTTATTTCGTTTAATATTTTTTGTTATACAGAAAACATAAACGCAGTGTTTTTAAAATAAAAATTGGTGTCATTTGCAGATTTAAAACTTTTTAAATTAGATCGTAGATTAACAGTGCTTATATGCATTTTTTTAAATCGACATTTTTTTTTTTTTTTTAAAGACAACGAAAAATAAGGAAAAAAAAAACCATGTGATGAGGTAAGATATTTACTTTGGTGACGTTTCGGAAGACAACCTGCTCTCATCTTTGGGACAGAGCGGCTTATGACATGTTTTTTTACTTTCCTTTACAATGAATTGAGATGACAAACTTTAAATTATTTAAAATCAAAAATAACATTGTGGTCTACGCGTTGCTTTAGTTATTAGCTGTTACTCCTTATAAAGTGATAATCTCGAATTCAATAATCGTTAATTAGGACCCAATACACAAATGTAAATCATTAAGCTTGGTACCCACTACCAGCGCGTTAATATCCTGAGTATAATATTTTCTCGCACGTTTTTTTTTTTTTTTTTTTATAGCATGTTCGCACTACAACAAAATTTAACCTCTCAAATTTATTTCGAAGCAAATAGACATTCGTAAAGACAAGTCATAGATTTTGGATAAGTATCACCGTCCTATTTCCGAATCACGATATGGAGTTTTTTTTCAGGTATATAATATATCAATTATCATGTAATGAAATTTTTTTGAACTGATATTCTCTACCCAAAGCACATATTATGAAACCTATTCAATTTTGGGTATTTAAATTATCAGAAAAAAACAGAAATAAAAATCCCTCAAGCCTCCCAGTACAAAGGGGAGCGTTTAATGGGCATAGAAATCCTTTTACATTTTATGTCAACTTTAATTCTCCAGGATATTGCACAAAAAAATCAGCGTGGCCCAAAGTGAGATTTCCGAGATTCATACTTATCAATAATAATATTGTTTAGATATATACGGATGACACCACCTGGAAGGTTCGACCATTTAATATCATTAGTTCGACCTAAAGTTGCAAAAAAAAGATACTAGAGTCAGTGAAAGCATATCTGAGTCAGGAAGCTGCAGGCGATGTACAATAATACATTCAAAACAAAACATTAAGCTGCTCGTTTAGAATTGGAAAAAACAACTGTTATCAATATTATCTCTGAAACAACTGACGCAATTTATTCCTATTTGAAAGATGGTTTAAGGCTGTTCGAAGAATTTGAAGAACAGTGGGACTTCTCACAAATGAAATAAAAAAAACATCGCAATTAAACTAAAAACATGCAATTAGATGATGTTTTAACACAGGTTCTTGGTGTGGGAATGTGGCTATATTAATCTAAATTTCACATTGTTAGGAATTGTAGATATAATTGTTCAACGATTATATGTACTTTTCAAAAAAGAATTTTATGAATAATAGCTTTCGTTTTCACATTCGAATGCTGCAGCGTTGCATGAAACTAATTTCATAAAGAGCTATGCTAGTTATAAGGAGTTTATCTACAACATAATACGATTATGACAATCGTGCTTTCACATTTGAAAGCATAGCAATATATTGTTTTGAGAAAATTGCACACTCCGGAAATTCTACGGAGAAGCTTGAAGATAAAAAGAATAGGGTATGTTCATTTTCTTACAACCTCAATTCTCCATCCTCTTTCATCTTCGATCTTCAAAACTATATTATTTAAATTAGAAAAAATTTACAAAATTTTTATATACCCTAACAATAATACGATATATTGTATATTAACTACATCATGCAATATTTTGAATCTCTTTCTCGTTTTCTTATTTTTCTTTATTTAGATTGATTGCATCCGAAAATATCAATATAAAAATAGGAGCAACTTACAACTAATAATGTTGTTAGGACCTCATAATCATATTCGAAACAAGCTTCCAATAAACTCTGTGCAATCTTGCACGAGCTCAAAACATGTAGGCTATAAATACAAACCAAAAGTAAAATTTTATATTACGTGTGTAGTATGTAAAATATATTTAGTAAAAACATATTGCATTTCTTGAAAACCTCATCACTATTCAATATTAAATGGCTTCCATATATTTACTGATCATTAGCAGAGTTTTTTGACTCTTACTAACAGGAATATGGAAATCTATCTGTTGCAACACCGTTCTAGGGGTGGGTAAGTAATAAGGTATTCATATGAAATATGGGCCCTAACTAAATTATGTCAATCGCAAATGTATATAAACAGATAAATGAAGACTTATTCTAAATGGGTCAGTCAAACGATTAATCCTGTATACATATAAATATAATTTGTATTTCATTGGAACATCTTGCTCACTGACACGCTCCCAATATGTTTTGGCTGAGATGGATTTGAATGTCCCTGTCAGTCATAATTGGATGGTTCCTCAAAAAAATATCAAAATATATAACGCAATGATCTGGAGTGGCGGAGTGCTCTCTGGTATTTGTGGTTGAGATCGGTGTTTGATCATCGATAGAGAGTAAATTGATTAAAAGTATTGATTTATTTTTTATCGCTATTTTTTATTTATATAATTCCCATAATGGGGGGAGATCTTCGAAAATCAAACCTATTAAGATACAATTATCCGCTTTATTTATTATTCTAAATTGGTGAGTGACACACACACACACACACATACACACACACACACACACACACACACACACACACACACACACAGACATACAGACATACA
>JAUZNK010002014.1:0-11704 GCA_035046665.1 Euphysa ruthae
TATATATATACATACATACATACATACATACATACATACATACATACATAATAAAGTGCTAAGACCCATAAACTTAAACATCTAACAAATGAAACAAATGAAATTTTTTGGTGACCATTTTTTTTTCCAATGTTTTGAATCTATCGTAACCGTCAAAACATTTCTAACTGCCAATTTTTTCCGAAACAAAATTTTATGGAGAATTCAATAAAATTGGTTCCCAGTCTGTTAGAAGTCATTGACTAGTCAAAAAATCCCAAAATATTACAGGACTGGGATATTTTTATTACATCAAAGTTTCAGAATATTCTTGGAATGGTGCGCAAAATGTTAAGGAATAAAGACATTTTTTTCAAAATTTTAAGCTCTATAAAATTTTTTATCATAAAAGTAAATTTTATTTTGACCTTCCAACATCTTTAAAATTTTGTATTAAGTAAAATTTTGTATTTAGCGGAGATACCTAAGGCTGCAAATGAATATTCAAAGTCCATGAAGTTTAAATTTTGTTAGAAATAAACACAAATTTATCAGACATTTCAGTTGGAAATTTTCATGTGCAAATGTTATAACGGTGCCATTTGTATGCCATTTATTTAATTGGAGTGTAGATCACATAAATTTTTAATGGGTTCTAAGTTCTTATAAAGTAGAAGTGATGAAAGGATTTGCTGAGTTTATAATTCAAAAATATTTTGTGATATAATCTTAGCGTTAGGTTTTAATTTTCCACAAGTAGTGCAGTGCATGCGTTCAAACTACAAGTATATCTTTCCTTAAATTTTGCATTTTGCAAAACAGGGATCAAATTAATTAAAGATAAACGATTTAAAATATAATTTTTAGAATGCACCGTAGATTATTTTAATTTTTTTTTCTAATTTTTGCTACCACTTTTTAGATAACTTTAAATGCCATTGAGGTGCACAATCAAACCAATGAATCTCAAACATTCAATTCAAATTTGCTTAGCAGCCAGGACCAATTCTCTCTGATTTAACCAACAATAATTATTTAGCTGGTATTTTTTCTTATAAAATGATATGATCTTTTCTTCAAAAAAGCTAATGCGTTTTCTATAAAGAATGTGTATAATCCTGATCTAAACCATGTATACTGCTGACCTGAAGTTAGTATAGATCATATCTTTTATGCTACTATTTTCTATTTGTTTGCAGAAAAGATGGTTTAGTAAATTTTTCAAGCTTATAAATTTATATTTTTTGAGAATAAATATTTCTCATGCAGATTGCTTGCTTAAAAAATCTTAAAGCAATTGTTATAAATTTTGTGGTTTTATTAAAGAGATTAAACTTAACTTGACTTGGTTGTTTTTGTCACAAGATCGCAAAAATTCCTCTTGTCAGAAACTAGGTAAATATTTTTGACTTATTATGGCTTGAATTAAGGAGATATTCTGTGAAAGGTATTTCTGAATTGATCTTCTAGAATGTTTTTTTTATTGTACAGTTGAATGACTCTACCCAGGTGTTCCTAATGTGTACTTTACATTAATTACCTGGTGGCGATACGGAAGAGGGAGAGTTAGTTTTTGCTTCCTAAGGGTGTTAGTCTTTACAATGAAACAAAAATTTCTCAAAGTTAAAAAAAAACTACAAAATTAAGTTTAACACATGTTTTAAGTGTTAATTAAAAATAAATATTTTTATTTTAAAAATTCTCATCAGTGACATTTCGCTTAACACAATAAAATTACTTTGAATAAAAAACACTTCAATAGAAATTATCTTCATTATTTTTTTCCTTCTCCACTCAGAAAGACATAGATTTCATGCAGACAAACTGTTATTTCTAACGTGCATTTTCCAATGACTGATGTTTAATTTTTCCACAACTATAGAATGCCTATATATAGAATACTTATATTGAGGTTAAATTGGCAGCAAAGCATTATAAATAAGTTACCTAGTGCGACTAGCTAGTTGATGACTCCACGATATGAGTACAGTTTGGTCATTGTTTGATAATACTGGATGTTAAAGTTAACAGAATATGAATTAGAATTAGGGCATAGTTGTAAAATTAATATTAAAGTTATAGCAGTTTTGAAAAATTAAAAAATATAGTAGAAGTTTAAAATATCATATAAATGAATAACAAATAACACAGAATTTTAATTAGAAAACCTGATGAAATTTCCTTGATAAGAAATAAATTAAATAAAATACATATTAAACTTTAGGCATCTAAAGACGTACAGCATATGTCTAATACAAAAACCAAAGGAATTGTGATGTGCATTTTTATATTTTAGATTGTTCATGATGAAGCCAAAAATATTACGGAAATAAATAATATTGCTCTTCTATTAGAAAGTGAAGGGATATTAATATTTAAATGTTTAACATATTCCTCAATTTACAGAAAAATAAGTTTAAAAATTTTCAGACTTTTCTTGTTTTTTATTTGCTTAAAATTTGTGTCATATTTTTTACTGGATTTGCTAAAATATGCTCTGAAATACTGATGAAAGTCTTGTTGATAAAATTGCTACCAGATATAGAGATATAGATTGAAAATGTGTTGTTATTGTTTTAAATTATTTCACTAAGGATAATTTGATTATCAAAAGTCAAATTTAGGTTTTTAAATATGTTTTGATAATAATAGAAGAGTCTCGTTCTATCTTCAAAAAAATTTTGTTTAAATACAATACCACATTAGAAAGTTATAATCATAAATTTGAAATGCTTAAAGGCGTGGAACTAGTAATCAGTGAAATGCTTTTTAAAATATTGTATTTCTAATTGTAACTATTCTAAATATTAAAATATGATAGGAGATTGAAAAATGATTACATAGTTTAGAAGGTAAATATCAACTACTGTCATAATTTTAAGAAATAAGGGTCATTTTACACTTCACATGTAATCTTAATAGTTGAACATCTGAAGAACCAATAGAGCTCTTTCAGTAAAATAAAAAGTTCTGTTTATGATTTTTTGTTCTTTTTTATCTAAGATCAACTTTTCAGAGTACTTTCGGGTCCTTTTTATTTATATCAACTTGTTTTTGAATAAATAATCAATTTCTCTTTCAATAATTATATCTTTCTTATGAAACATCTGTATTTCTTCAATGACATGTTAAATTAACTCTTTCCAGACCATGAGATATTTATTACCAAAAATTAGGTCCTTTAACAAAAAGATCCGTATCTTCAGATTGGTTCACCATCTCTTAATAATAGACCCCTTGATGAAAAGCTTATTAATTACTGATTTGGAAATTAAAATTTTCGAAAAAAAAATTGACTAGAAAATCCATAATTTGCGCTTTAGCTGCAGGAATTTTACTAAAAATTCAAACAGTTTAGTTTTCAAAAAATCCTAATTTTTAAATATTCCTGAAGTTAACATAAATTGATTCCATAAAGAATATTCCTTAGAATATGTAGAAAAAAAATCAAAAATTTCAATATATCAACATGACTAGTTCTTGACATACTGTCAAAACAATTACAATAGGTATTCCAGGTAAATACTTAAAAATTACAACATAGAGACTCTGGTATAGAAGAACGCAAAAACAATTGAAAAAAGGAAGGGAATTGTAGGATTTCTCATCAATATTGTTATCATAATTTTTCTTTGGCTGTTGAGGCCGCCTACTTGTTATTTTTGTTTTTGTGGGTGCTTTCCTCATGGGTGGTGATTGTGTTTGTGATGGTAATGATGGTGGTGAGGGTGACAATGACAGTGACAACGCTTGTGGTGGTGGTTGCAATTGCTTTCATTTTTACCTTGTGCATTGAGATCGTTTGGGTGAAGGGGTCGCTGGTTTAATTTGCACAACGTTGTCCTCATTATAAAAATAAATTGTCAAGTAGTTACTTTCATTT
Organism: Euphysa ruthae; assembly: GCA_035046665.1. Classification (NCBI taxonomy): domain Eukaryota; kingdom Metazoa; phylum Cnidaria; class Hydrozoa; order Anthoathecata; family Corymorphidae; genus Euphysa; species Euphysa ruthae. The sequence goes on from JAUZNK010002014.1 coordinate 3,863, forward strand.
TCACTTTCATCATGATCAAGCGCAGGACCAGGAGGAGCGAGAGTAGAATCAGGGGTAGAGTGAGCTTAGGTTCATCGGTTTTGTCTTTGGTTTCAAGATTAAAAGAGAAAGGAAACAGACTATGATTCCTTTATGAAGATGAACAAACCTAAAAAAACCTTTCTGTCCTTCCACGAAATATCTAAAGAATAGAAAATGGCGGCTGCCAAAGAAAAAATTGAGAGGGTTTCTACCTTTCTTCTTCAAGACCTGAGTCATAACCAATCAAAGTTCTGTCAATTTCTTTATCTTCACTATCAAGGCCTCCATGACTAGAATCGCTATTACTTTTATCATCATTTAGAAAATAATCAAGAGCATCTTGCTAGGAAAATCTGCGTCTACTCATCTTTTATGTTTTGGAAACCTCAATAGACTCATTTCCCTAAAATAGCTTGGTATATCTACCAGTAATATTTCTGTAGCAAACAGGCTAAGTATTAAACCGATTTTCCACCCCAGTTAGATTCGGAATCCATCGTTCCTGTGGGAACAATTTTCTGTTGCACAGTCTTGAAAGAGTGAAAGCAAACTTCTTATAAATCTGATCTCAAATTTGTATGAGTTGTGCAGTTTGGTTTTATGTGAAAAAAAGCCAAAAAAGTCTAATATGCCACATGTGATATGATGTAATGTGCCATATCATTTCTATTTCTTTAAAGCTGCTGAACGTTTTTTTTTGGTTAGTGCAAAAAACTTTTTCCATGTTATTGATCTGGGCTATGCTTGCTTGTTTTGCAAGCTAACTAAAGTTCAATTGTTCAGCGTCCTAGTTCCAGCTTTTTGTTTTGTTTATGTACTGCAAATAGACACTAATCCTCAAAAATAAATTTGTATCTATAAGCATTTAAAAATAATATTTAATAACTAATTTCAAATTAAACAATATAATTGTATAGAGAATTCGAAAAGTTTTGGGCTATTAAAGATGTTTTAATTTTTAATGCAATCGACATATGTCCAAGAGGTTTTGAATTCATACGTGTGACACTGACCACAGGGTAAGGCCTAGACTTTTCTTCTGCTATCTTTGTCATGATTTTGTGGCTATTTTAAAAATTTAACTCTGTTTTGGTTTTATTTTTTGTAAGTAACAATGAAATAAAGTCGGTGCTTTACTTGATATATTTTAAATATTTTTGTGTTTCATATATTTTAGGAAAAGTATATTTCATTTCTAAAAGTGGAAGAATTGAAAAGACAATTGATGCACACAGAGGGGCAGTGCTGGCAGGCAAATGGAATCACAGTGGAAACGCACTTGTAACAGGCAGGTTTCTTGAAAGTTCAGTAGGGCACTATGGTTATATCAGTCCAGCCAGCATCATCTTAGTGTTTTAATTTTTTGAAAACAGGATGTTTTTGTTTTATGTTATGCACAAAGGCTATTAGAAAAGTATATAATAAAGTGTTTTTTAATCAAATCCAATGTTATAGTCATACTTTATCATTGATTCATTCCAACAGCTTTATGTTTACTGAAAGATTTCCAACAGGCCTTTTTTATTGTCAGGTTTAGGTCAATAAAAAATAAATAGCTTTAACGTGACGTTTCAGGTTAATAAATTTTTTCAAATATTTTAGGATCAAGAATACTTCAGAAAAATTAACGCCAGTAATTTTTGAGTGCAATTAACACTATGTCTTAAACTTTAGGTACAAAAATGGAAAAAACTGATCAGAAAAAATAGTTCTTGGACTAATTATTGGAATATTTTTTGCAGGAGGTGAAGACGGCCAAGTAAAGATATGGTCAAGAAGTGGAATGTTACGATCTACCCTTGTCACTTTAGGTATTAACATTTTTGAAAATTTATAAAATCAAATAGCTTTTTAGACTCTCTGCAAAGTCTTTTCAGTTTTTTCATAAGCTTTTCAATAGAAAAATTTCAGAAATATGAAATATAGTAATTTTTGTCTTTAGAAAAATGCTTTTGAAATCTCAAAAATCCTTTTATTACTTTTTTTATATATTTCAATCACAGGAATATGAAGCTATTTCTCTCATTTATATGATCCTCTTTTTCTCTCGTTTATATGGTCCTCTTTTTCTCTCGTTTATATGGTCCTCTTTTTCTCTTGTTTATATTTTAACTAATATTTTTTCTAAATTATCTGATTGTTATTTTTTTTTTTTTAGTTTGTTGTGAATTTAGATAACCTTGTGTCAATTCAATGGACTGAGTTTCTATGCTACAGTAATAAATTTGCCTAATTACGAAATATTTGCTGTTATTTTCTGTAAATCATATACATGATTAGCTTGCTTAGTTCGAATCCACCATCATCTATATTTTTTTTTTCTATATGCTCATACATGTGGTTAAAAAATATATAAGTTTTTAGCCTGTTTGAGTGCTATCAATACTTATAAATTTATTAATATTCTATTTTCTGTTTATGACTTGTTTTTAATAGTCCATTTTTGAAAATATTATTGTCTATGTTCAAGTTTTTGTCTTTTTTTATATTTCTCATTATGACAGAGATTATGCATACGTATCTACAGGTTATTTCGATAATTCTTTTTAATGTTTCAGGCTTGCTGTTAAAATTGATTTCTTTAATTAGTCAAGTTTATTCAACGTCATATCTTAAATTTTATGTACCTGTTTGTTTCTAATGTTTATAGGTTACTTACGGTGTTTTACCATTTAAGAAAAATCATGGGAAATAAATATTTGGGAAATAAGGTTTTGAGGAAAATATTTTGCCATTTAAGAAAAATCTTAGGAAATAAATATTTGGGAAATAAGGTTTTGAGGAAAATATTTTCAGATGAGGTTTTGAGGAAAGCATTTGAAAGTAAGGATTTCAGGCAAGTAGTTGAAAAAGAAATGTTTTGAGGAAAATTTTTAGAAACAACGCTTCGATAAAACTTGGAAATAACTTTTTAAGAACGATTAAACGTTGAGAAGATCGAGGCAGAAATTTTTGCACCATTAATAACTAAGCATCTTGTTTTGCTAATCATCAAGTTTTATAGTGGTGACTTGATTGATCCTTGCAGTCATGTTGATTTAAATGTGTTTAGTGTAAATGAAATTTGTGTAAGTTGTCTCCGTGGCAAAACTGCATCTTCCTGGATTTGTTGCCCACTTTGTGAGTGTAATATGATGAATGTTATGACAATTAATATTTTTTCAATCATGTTTTATGGAAATTTCTTAAGCTTATTGCTTTGTCGAAAGGCCTTGAATCTTTAATTTGATAATAGATGATTTAAAGTAACCACAAACATGTACATTAGTTTCCTTTTTAACTTTTAAGATCAAGTTTTTAAGGATAAGGTTGTATTTTGAAAGATATTATGTTGGATGGACAAGTTGTTTCTTTGTGTTTATTTAGAAACCATGTTACAGTACAATTTTTTCTAACTTTTTTTTTGATTCTTATGAATTTCAAGCAAAATTTTAAAAATAATTTGTGGGTCACAAATTTGTTGCATTTTGTCTGTCCGACATTTGTCCATCCAACATGGTTATGTGCGAGAACTTTTTTACCAGTAAAACGAAGTAGATTTGGTTTTTCGTGAAACTGCATTTATCAAACCAATCCTTAATGCCTTTTTTTTAAAAATATATAACTTAAGTTGAGGATTTTTGGATAATATTTGGGATAATGTTGAAAAATATAATAACACTCTCAAAAACAACAAGTATGATCTCGTCCATCTGACATCATTTTGGTATTTCAGAATACTTAAAGGAGAAGTTTAAAAGAAAATTTTTATTTTTCCTTAAACTTGTATGTTTCTTGAATTTTTCATTTTATTGTTACCAAAGACATTTGAAACAAATTATATCGCTTGTTGATTTATCAAATTGTCTATCAAACATGATTTTGAATTTTGTAACAGATCCAAGAATGGTGCTGTAACTTTAAAGATATGGGTAGCAAACTAATTGACCCTTTGACCACCTCAAAAGTATGTATAGAAAATGCATGTTAGTTACTACTTGAACTTAGAAATAATGCACATTTATCACTTGTTCAATTTTCAGCTGCAGTTATGTCTAAGATAGTTAACAATTTAAACTCAAATAGGTTACATGGGTTTGACAATATTTCAATATGGATGATTCAATTGCAAAATCTGCTGTCACGAAGGTTCGATCTCTATTCCGGGTGAGATACTTTTTTCTACCTGAGGGTATACTTTGTTATAATAAGACTACCTTTCACCATTTATTGAGTATTGCTGCCATCTTTTAGCCAGAACTTTTTTTATTTATGTCTTCACCTTCTTGACCAAATTCAGAAACGTATATTCAACATAGTTGGTCATGATCTTTGTTCAAATCTTCAATCATTTCCCTTTGCAGAAATGTGGCCTCATTGTCACTGTTCTATAAATATTTCCATGGATACTGACACATAAAATTTTTTCATGGATTACAAGACTTTCTCATGGACCACAAGACTTTCTCATGGACCGCAAGGCTTTCATCTACAGCTCATCTTTTAATGATGCAGGTTTCTAAATTTCATGAAAACTTCATCATGCTTCTTCCCACGACTGCTCACTTGCTGAACTCTCTGCTTTCCGACTGCTTTCCTTTGGATTATGGTTTGATTTTCTTTTCACTTTCGCTCTAAAATTTGGGCAAATTTCCAGATTCCTGGAAAAAGAAAATATAATATTTGTTCACAAATAAATATCAAAAAATTAAGTCACTAATCAAAATCACTCTTGCCTATATTAGGGAAATTTTTTAAAAGAAAATTTCTGTAATAAGCTTTACAATTGAATTTCGCAAAATTTACAATTTGTTTGATGGTTTGCTGTCTAGAAACTATTTCTTAATGATTCTAAATCGTTTGATGAAGTTTGATTTAAAGAGATTTGTCTATGTTTGCAGCATGTATGCATTATTTTTAGGTTACTTATTTATAGAAAAAATCAGACTATATTATAAAAATAAAAACTTTTATATTAAACGTTTGTTCACGAGTAAACAAACAAAAGATATCATGTCCTTATTAGGTGATATTCTTGTATAATCTGTTCCAATTCTATTATTATATTTTTATTTTTGTTTCAAAATTATGAAAAAAATTAAATCTTCCATGCGAGCTTTGATACGTTTTTCAAATGCACAAGTTATATTTCCATTCAGTATAACATTGTTTGAAATACATTTTTTTCTTCAGTTTAATAACAATAAACAATTCACTGTTCACTTCTTCTTCACTGTGTAAACAATTTAATAATACTTCCCAGAAATGAAAAGCTTAAATCTAAGGATTTGTGATGGCAAAAGAAAATAGAACAACAACTAAATATAAGGAGACCTGTGGACGAGAGACAAATAATCATTAATAGTAAAATTTAAAAAATAATTTTGCTACATTCATTATTCAATTTCATAAGGAATAACCAAATCCTCCTTACTTCACAGTAATGTTAATGTCATGCTAAAAAGTATAACTTAACGTTGTTATAAGTTGGAATAAAATGTGAAAATTTGCCTTCAGCTGTATGACGTAAACTTTACTAATGGATTTTGGATAGAAAGAAAAATGCTATTTATTTATATTTTTCCTTTTTAGTTTTTTTATTCTTGAAACCTTGGCATTGTTAAATTATTGGTAATGGTTGTATTATTACTCAATGTTGCAATTTATTGAAACTTTTCCTTGAATAAATCATAGATTAAAAGCTGGTTTATGTATCAAGGTTATTACATTCTTCAAATAGTTATTAAAAATCTGTGACCAATTTAGGTGGATGAATCATGCATACTAAGTGTACGTAATAATGCAACCATACGACAATAATTAATTTTATTATCTGTTTGATATTCCAGGTGTACCAATATACTCAATCCAATGGAGTCCAAACTCGGATGCTGTTTTACATACTAATGGTAAGCAGCTCATGATCAAACCATTGAAACCTTCTGCCAAGTCTCAACAGGTATTTATTACTCTTTTTATAATTCTCTTGCTGCAGTTTAATACAGCTAAACATGACAAAATCTGAATTAAAGAAACTTCATTCTTTTAGAAAATGATCTGAAAATATAATTAACTGGAACACTTAAATTAAACTCTATTGAACTATTATTCAATAGAAGAGCTTGTGAATTTATCTTCTTGCGTTAAAGGTGACAAGTTGTTTATAGATTATTTTAATTTAATATCTCAGCCAACCAATACAAGAAACAACAATTAACTTGTAGCAAACCATCTAACAATCTACCTTTAGAAATTCGTCAACTTTTACAATCAGACACTTTCAAGAGGGATATAAGAAATCTTTTTTCCACTTTTAACATTTAATTTATTCTTTTATATTATATACTAACTGCTTTTTAAACTTATTTTTAATAATTTATAATGACAGGACATGTGTTGATAACAACTTGCTAAAATTTAAATGGTCATCCTGTACAAATATTTGTAAAAAAATAAATAATAATTTTTATGAAGCCTATTTATGTCAAGACCTTAAAATTTAGGATTCCAGAGATGGATGTCTTGCTGTACCTGTTATTATGTTATGATTTTTTTTTTTTTTTTAACGTTTTAGTGGAAAGCACACGAGGGAATTATTTTGAAAGTGGATTGGAATGCAATTAACAATATGATAATATCAGGTTCTGAAGATTGTCGATATAAGGTGTGATATGTTTCTTTATAAAAATTCTGGAATGAAAAAATTTTTTCTTGGTAATAAAATATGCACAAGGAAAGTTATATAACCTGGGGAATTTTCACAGTTTGTATAATTGCTTTTAATTTGTAGTCTTTTCAGTGCAAAGTAACTGTCTGATTCTGCTGAAATTTTGTGTAATGCTAGAAAATATTCCAAATTTGGGATCAAATGTTGAAACATATTCCCTCACCTCGAGTATTTGACATCTTTCTTCATTTTCACAGGTAAACGAGGCAAAAATTTTTTTTTCATGAAGTTTGATTTAATGATACAAAGTAAATAATCTTTACATGAAGTTATATGAAGTTTAATATCCCTGCTTTAATACTAACTTTTTTAAAAAGACTTTATTTGATACGGTTATTTGATAACGATATGGTCAAGCCAATTACGGGTAATGGTTTTATTGAGACACCCACCATCTCTGGGTAAAGCAGACCAACAATCAATATTTTTTATATTATTCTTTGAATCAGCTCGTTTTTTTTTTTTTTTTGATGTAAAAATTTGATAAAAATTTGTTTCATTTTCACTTAATTTTAATAACTTCTCTCAAGTCAAAGGCAACTAATTAATTATTATCAATGAAAGGATCTCTATTATTCAAGCAGTTCAATGGTCAAAGTTAGGTGGTCATGTCAGTCAACTTGTTGTAAATGATGTTTTAGTGAATTTCTGTTAGTCAAAAGGAAGCAAATTAGAGCTTGAATTCCCAGAATTTGCTCATATTGAGTTTAAAGCTTAAATTTTTATGCTCTGTTTACTTAAAATATTACAAATGAAAATTATAATATTTTTAGGTTTGGGATGCGTTCGGAAGAAACTTATTTACAAGTATGTCTCACGATTATCCTATAACATCTGTCAGCTGGACTCCTGATGGTAGGTTTTTTATGCTGTACGTGAGAGACTTAAAGAATCCCTGAAAATATAGCCAGTACCTGAAAAAGCAGATTTTAGAAAAAAGTGCATTGAATTATATAATTTAACAAAAAAAACGACTTGTGTGTCATCAAAACTTTGGAGGATAAATTTATACTCTTAAAATTAAAATTAGTGTTCATACCTATTCTTCACTAGTGTTCATACCTATTCATCACTAGTGTTCATACCTATTTATCATCACTAATGTTCATAACTAT
>JAUZNK010002015.1:0-11704 GCA_035046665.1 Euphysa ruthae
TCAAGGAGACATTTCTTACCTCTTTAGATATAGTTCGTAGACCTAATGAATATAGATAATAATTCTAATTTTTTTTTCGTTTTTTTTTTAAACTATGCTTCGGCTCAATCTGTTTTTGCGTGTGATGTATAACCGGACCACAATAGAAATATTGTTGTGACAAACAATTTTTGTGCCTATCCTTGCCACAGTTTGTTTTTATCTTAGTGTTCTTTTATTTATTTTTTTCTGTTGTCTTGTAATTTTTATAGCTAATTTACATTTGTTTGTGGCAGAATAAATACTTACTTACTTACTTTATCATCGAGTTTTGTAGTGGTGACTTGACTGATCTTTGTCGTATTTTTGAATTAAAAGATGGGTTTGTAGTGTGAATGATACTGGTGCTAGTTGGCTCCATGGCGAAAATTGATCTTTCAGGATTTGTTGCCCACTTTGTGAACAGTGATATTACGATGAATGTTATGAAAATTAATATTTTTTCAGCCATGTTAAATTTCTTAAGCTTCTTGCTTCACTCAAAAGGACTTACATTGTACAGAAAGCGTCTTTTACTTGATGATAGTTGATTTAAAGATGTACAATAATTTCCTTTTTATAAACTTTTAAGATTTTTAAGGATAAGGATATATATTTTGTGTCCATCCAAAACGTTTTTATGCAAGAACTTTTTGACCAGTTCCACGAAGTAGATTTGCTTTTTCGCGAAAATGCAGTTATTAAATCAATCAAATCATTGTTTTTAAAATATATAACTTAATTTGATGATTTTAATCCTTTTAATTATTTTAGGAAAGATTGTTGTTGCACTAAACTCATTTCTTTTCTTTTTTTTATTGAAGATAGCTCAATATAAGTTCGTTTCTTAAAATCTATGGGAAAATTATGCAGAATAAAGTGTAAAATTTCTACTCTACGAATATTGACATCAAAACTTTGATTTTTAGTTTTTTTTATTAAAGGCAAACCTTGACCATTGTTATACAAAAAATCGATTTTCTCTCTTGATATGTGAATTAATTTTTCACATGAGACCTCTGTAAATTAAATTGCAATAACCACACATCCAATCCTTAAACTTTTATAACACAATAATTTTTTATCTGTTCTTGCGACTTTACAAAACCTAAAAGCAAATAAAAATTTAATGGTTGATTGTATTTTTTGTAAACAAATTATATATGTCAATCACAAAAATTTGATAGAAAATGTACTTTTGGCAAAGCAATACGATTAAAAATACAAATATAAATGTTTGGACGGTTCAATATTACAATTTGTCTGAACTAGTATAAAAAAAATGTATAAAAGTAAAGTAAAAAAAAAAGCAGTATAAATATAGCACTTATATTTTGATGAAAAAAATAATATTTTTTAAATTTATTTTAAAACATTAAACAGAAAAACTTACTCTTTGATGATGATGCCATTGCCTTTGGTGTCTTTTATAAATATACAATTTTGTTTTAACCCTAGACAAAGAAATAAAAGTAAAATAAAGTAAATACAGAGCACCTAAAAATACAGTTTGTAGATATAAACCCATAAATACTAACAAAATAAACAGCTGAATAATATAATTAATAAATTCACACACTTATAGCATCAGGCTGACTTAAAAAGAGTTGCTTGTTTCTGTCGGACTGGCCGGGTGAGACTATTTGTTTATTATTATTATATATAAATATATACAGGCAAAAAAAATTTCTTTAAAAACTTAATATTTTTGTGTTAAAACATTCAGTGAAATATTTAAGTGAGTGTGTCCAAATTTAAAATTCATAGACAAAAAATAATTTCCGTTCCAGCTAGAATATTATTTATTTTAAGAAATTATTTAGGTTGGCCTCATCAGTATTTTAACCTGATACCACTGCAATCAGAGAAATATACATTGCTTCCAACTAGTTTGTATTTATCAAAAATAGATTTTTTAATGTAAACTTGACCAGCAAGTGAATCATTTAAATGTGTTTATTCAAAGGATAAAGTATTCCCTGACAAGATGATCCTAAAGCTGAATGTAGAGTCGTTCCATTTATGTTAAAAATAGCCGCCCCTGTTGACGCAAGTAAAAGAACTCTTTCTTTATCTGGAAAATTACCATGATAAAATCTTTTGCCCAACAAATTAAAAAATCAAAAGCTTTTGTTTTTTATTAAGAGTCTGAACACATTTATAGATTTCGCTTTCTTTCAGAATATTAATGTGACACTGGGTTACCCAGGGGCTTGGTTCCAATGTTAAAATCAATTTCTTTCTCCCTCGGGTTTGTCATATCTAAAAAATTTTCATTTTCTTTCAAACCAAATGGATCCATATTCAGAGATTCAATGTTCTGTTTTTTTCTTCCTCCCTTATTTAATTAGATGGAGTTAAGTCACCTCTCGAAAAAAAAAAAACATTTAAGTTCCCGACGAAACATTCTACAACTTCCATGGTAACAAAACCGCATTTGATTGGCCGAAATACATTTCGATTGCTGTTTTCATAACACTCGGTTATTATTTTTAAAACTCTGAGTTCTGAAATATTTTTACCGACGATGTAGTCTTTTTTTTTAATTATGAGGGTATTTTTAGTAAAGGATGGAGAGTGATAAAAAACGTTGGAAATGATAATCAAGTGAAAAGAAGAAAAAAACTTTGAGTGAAAGAAGTGAATGATTTCTTTTATTTTTTTAAAAATAAATAATACAACAAAGTAAAGAATAAAAAAGCATCAATTATTTTTACAGTAAAAACAAACTACACGGAGCTAGTTACATTTTACTCCCAATAATAATTCAAATAAATAAGATAAAATCCAAGCTAATATTATAGTAATAATAGTGGCTTATTTATTAAGTTAAATCTTCAAAATTTTATGTTTGAGTTATTTTTGTTTCACTGTTTTACTGATTGAATGCTTTCTTACAACATCCTTTAGTATACAGTCTTTTGAGTCCGTACACGGACTTTAAAACAGTTTTACATTGCTAGTTATGACCAGTCTGTGTCCTTATCAAGTCCATTCCGTATATACGCCTATATGTTCAGACACCACTTAAGTGTATGGATACACGACAGTTCCAGTAATACATATTTAATTATTCCTGATTCTTCACTTTATGTTTATTTAGTTAATATCAAAATGCTTTCAAATAAACGAAAAGAACAAGAACGGCTAACTTGCTAAAAAAAGCCAGAAGCCAGTGGGAATTGTAAAATTCTAAAAAGAGAAGGATCATTCGAACCCTGAATTGCAGATACCTGAACATTGCACGTCTAGTAGCAGTCAATCTGTGGATTGTGATAATACCGTCAATGAAAATTTTGAAGGAAACAATGCATCATGTTTTTTGTTTCACGTGTATGGTTTGTACACAAAAAAGGACAAAAATCAGTTTCAGGCAATACAGACTCAGCTTTTATGACCTGTGGACTTCGTAATTGGAAAAAAATGCAGGTGAACGATTTCTGGATCACCAAAATTCTACACGTCATAAGGACTTAGAATGCTAGACACAAATTGACGATTCAAATACTGATGTATTGCAACAGCTTCACGAAGAGATAATTTTAGAAAAGGTTGAAAATTGCCAAATGTTTTTTGCTATTCTTCGAAATGTTCAGTATCTAGGACGATCCTTTCATTTCAAAGTGGTTAGAAAAAAAAGACGCAAATATGTTCATGGTGATTATCAAAATGAAATCATCCGAATAATGGCATTTATTTTACTTCGTGGCATCGCTTGAACTATATATGGAAGTCATTATTACTCCACTTTGGTAAATGAGGTAACTGATAGCAGTATTATTGAACAGTTAGTCCTATGCTTTCGATGGATAGATGCAGAACTGCATGTTCATGAGGACTTCATCGGAATTCAGGCTATAGATAATATCAAGTCTGACACCATAGTAGCAGTTGTCAAAGATGCGTTTACACGCTTCAACATCCCGTTATCTAACTGTCGTGGACACTTTTACAATGGGGTGAGAGTAACATGACTGGTCACAAAAAAGGAGTTTCAACCCAAATTTTTGCTGAATCTCCCTTAATATTCTTAACTCATTGTTTGGGGTATGCTCTAAATTCTAAAGTTGTCCATTGGTGACATGATTAGAGTAGAACGTTTGTTAAGAGATACAATGGATAATACAAGTAAACTTTCTAAGCTCATGACAAGTCCCCTAAACGGGACACTATGCTCTTCAAAATCAAAGCAGACCTTTCAATAGGAAATCTTGGTTTTAGAGTGTTATACCCTAACCGATGGACAATGAGAGCAGAGTGTCTCAAAAGTGTTCTTGATAACTGGCGAAATGGCCAGTCTTTTGATTCTGTTTGGTATTTGATAAAACTTGTAGCAAAATCGTTTGAATTACCAGTACCAAATATTCCAAGAAAACGTAAGACACCTGCTAGATATTTAAAAGAGCAGGAAACTCCCCATTACAATGACATAACCGAAGCTAAATTAATGTGTAAAGGAATGTATTTCAATGCAGTCGACACTATCATTTCGTGCATAAAAGAACGATTTAATCAAGCTGGATTCAAAGCTTGTCAAAGTATTGAGAAATTGCTAATTGTTTCAGCTAATGGCTGGGACTACTAAGAGTCGTTTCGTGACTTGCTTAAAATATTTCACCAAGATGTTAAAGCAATAGAGTTTGAAACTCAGTTAGAATCGTTGAAAACATATTTTTATGGAGAAGAAGGAACTACTATAGCTGATACTATCGAAAGTATTGTTACATGTTTTAAGATAAAACTCAATAAAAAACCAATTTTTTCTTTCCCTTTTCCCGTCTGAAAAATTTCTTATTTTGGCCCCGCTCTTTGAAAATTTTTTCGGCGGCTCTGCAGCCGAAATAATTAGTTTTAAAAATACTTCTACTCTATGTTGAAAATTTCTTCCAACAAGAACAGGGTGACTGTTGAGAACGTTCTATCTATAATGATAAGATAAGTTTGATATATCATCTTTGCTTAAGTTAAGTTTGGATATAATTGATGCAAGGTCATTCCATCTGAGACCTGCACATGACAATGTAAGAAAGTAAGAAAGTTTTTTTACCTTAGTTAAGCACTCAGATATAAAACTTTTCCAATATGCTGGAGAACCGTTAACAGACTTCATAAATCCATATGCATGGTCAGTTGCGACATTTTTTTTAAAACTTTCTTTAAAATTCTTGTTTGGTGTACCAGCTTTTAATGGACATGAGTTAACCTTTTTTAGAGCGATATTGATTTGACTATCTAAATTGAGTTTTTGCAAAACTCATTGAACAAAAAATATATATTCATCTGAAGTAAAATTTTCAGTGTAGTTTATAAGATGTTGATTAAATTATTTAACAAGGCTTAACTTTGTTCGGTGATCTACTTTATAACCAATTTTACCAGCAGAAAACAAACAAGGATGAGCTAATTCTTCACAAAAAACACCATTTGTAATAGATATTTTTACTTTTCCAGGTGCGATATTTACACATTCATCACTGGCAACATTGGGAATACTTGATCATGTTTCATTTTCCGCAATTCGAAAATTGTCTAATGGATCCTCAATATTTTCTTATTTTCCTCACCCTTAATATACTCAACATTAAAAGAAATAGGGTTGTCAGAATTCAGCAGAGCACTGATAACTTCATTGTCATCAAATGGTGTAAATCTATTTGGTATATTCGTTGTATCGATAACAACATCTTGGTATAAATGGTTTTATGTTTTTGAGTACATAGGCAAATCATTAAGGAATTGATGCCTGACAGGTTCGAAACAAACATGTCCCCGATACTCTATCTTGCGCTTTAGCTCTACTGATACTAAACCATTGATATCAGCTGCTCTTGGAAGTATATTGCTAGCATCAAAATGAGAAAAAAGGACATTACATATAGCTCCTTTTAACTTAGGCGCCTGTCCTATTGTAATAATAGTGATTTTTTTAAAAAGAAAAATTTTTGATATGAGAATTTTTTCCAGACGTCTGAGACTTTCAAACTCAGATGGTAAAATTTCAACTTGTAGCATATTTGAGACGGCTTGACATGGAGTTTGACATTTGGAGACCTTTTTATTACAAGTTTTACATGTATAAAATAGCCCATCAAAAGAAAAGACACTTGTAATAACTAGCTTATTTAAAGTGAATCCATTTGCTTTAAAGAGAACAGCTGATAGTTTGTATAAATATCTATGAAAAACAACACATATAGTATGGACCATCATTAATAAGTTTTTTAAAAGCTTTCACAGACAGATTTGTATCTTTAGTACTTTGGAAATGCCGTTTAAGTTTTTGCTTTAATTTGTCATGTTCTGGAGTACCTATTATATAAAAATACTTTTTCTTTTTACCTGATTTATTTGCACTGATTTAGAACTACCTGGAATAACCTGATTTCTCATTTTGATTTGCTCATGTTTAGCAGTATCTATTAACTTTGCGTAGCTTTCACGTTTTCTTTTGTTGAGCTGTTGATGTTTCTCATTTATTTTAAACGAATTTGTTGTTGACTGCTTAATTTCTACATTAATGAACTGTAGGTGAAATCATTCATGTTCTTTACTGCGATATTATAAATAGACCACTTGAACATACTGTTCTACTTCGCGCATGGTTTTAAATCTCATGTCTAATGAGAATCCATCACTAACAAACAAACCACGTTCTTCTCTATTATGAGAATCAAAGAAATAAAAACTTTGTGCAAAAGGTATTATAGCAGTCACATAAACACTTGTTATTATTATCAGTTCATTATATATATCTAAGGATACACCCTGTAACAAATTTTGAAAAAAAACTAAATTATTAGCTACTGTTTGATTTTGAAACAAATGTACTTATTGTATTTTGCAAAAAATATTGCCATGAAGAGCATGTTTAAATGTTAATTGTTCTGGTATGTCAGCAACACTGAGATAAAGACTTAACCTAGGGATTTAAAAACCGTTTCACCAGCTTAATATATCATTCAAATCACTACTTTACCATAATGGTACCTTTTTAGGACAGACCGACAAACAGCAGTCAAAGAATTAAAAAACTTAAAAAAACTAATATTAACTAATTAGTATTAATTCAGTTTTTTTTCAGTACGACTTTTTCCGAACGAAAAAAAAAAAAAACGCTCCGCGTGAATTTTTTCTTCTCGTAGAGAAGAACAACAGCCTTTATAGTCTATTAACTCTTTATAACTTATTTATAACTTTTAATAAAAGAACACATTTTCGTATTGGAATAATAATTCTGTATTGACATTAAGAAAAAAATCATGAAAAAGTAAAGAAACACCAAGAATCATTGAACATTTTCAACTCAATTTTTGAAAATTAAAATCAAGATTTTTGAAAATTGAAATTTAGATTATACTGCTTATGGAAAGGTCACTCGATTTGGAACCCGATAATGTTAAGAACTACAACACTTTTAAGCATAAAATCAAAGATTTATATCTTAGCTCACTTGATAAGCTTTACAGACGGAATATCTACAGAAATTGCAATTTTTAATTATTACTTTTTCTTGTTTTATTTTATTTATTTTTTGTATCGTGTAGAGGAATCACAATGGAAATATTGTCATAAAATTCCATTTGAATAAGATTTCTAAAAATATATTAAGTAAAGTTACGTTAAATAAGTTTATTTGATTCGGGGATCTATAAAAATATGAAACAAAACGTTTGAGGATACATAGCCAATTTTACTTAGGGGCCACTTACAAATCGAAAACTGTGGGGTTTTCATCAATCGAGGTTTGATATTTTCAATAAAATACATCGATTTTTTCTTGCTCAAAAAAAAATATAGCAAAAATCAGTTGAATAAATAAAAAAATAAATGAATAAAGCTTGAAAAACATTTTACCACGTACGAAATCTTTTATTTTCAATTTAAAAATATAAACCTTTTAAGAAATAAATAATAGAATGTTTTGACTGGATGAAGTAATTTTTGTGGATTTACATCGAAATTTACAAAAATATAGGGTCGACGTGTAAAGGAGGGATGTGGAGGGGTTTATAATACTCGTCGAATCGACGTGTATAATAGAGTTTTCGATTTGTGATTGGCCTCTTACAATGTATTTACTAATGAATTACAAATTATTTCTAATATGAAAGATGTAAATAGCACCTCGTTTCGTCTTATACTGCTTGTTTACCTTAGAATTATTTTGCTCCACATAATTATCCTTTACAGTACAAGGTAGTATCTAAGGCTAAGGTATCAAAAATTTAATGAGTTGGTATCAATATGTGTCCTGGTTTTAGCAATATGTGTAACGAGCTTTATTTCTGCCTATTGATCTATCGTAGAATCCGATTCCGAGGTTAAAAATCTCCTAAAACAAACTTAAGTGTCTCAAAGCAAAATTAACTTTTAAAATTGTGTCTGAAAAGTAATCTTTTTCAATTTATACCATAGCAACTGATTATTTATAGTTGCTAAGGTGTTTGTGTCCAAAATATCAGCCTAAACAATCTGATTTGTGGCCAGAATGTAAATACGAGAAATAAAGATTACAGCAATATATGACTTCTTGTTAATATATGTTATTTCAAGCAATGACTTTAAACCATGAGATGAAAAACAGCATGATTGAAAAATTCTGACTATTTTTATGGCTTGATATTTTAATATATTTTTTGTTCCATTCGTGGTTTTTTTTCTTCTTTTTTTTAATTAAAATAAAATGAGAGGATCAAAGAGAAAAAGGACTTCTAGTGAAGTGTATTCAGGCAAAAGAAAAAGATTCAAAGGCAATAAATAGACTAAAATTTCTTCTGCAACGTCAAATGCTTAAACACTAACAAATGTGAAACGAAAACGTTCAGCGTCTGGAAAAAAGTTACAATTCAGTGAAAAGGAAAACAATGGCACTAATGTTGAGGATTTTAATTTGATTATTATGAAATTTTCCTTGCTTTCAGAAGCAATAAGTATTTTAAAGTATCCTTACCACACGTATTGTGTGGCAATTGTGCTGTAGTGTTGCTCGGCTAAGATGGGCTTTGTCAATAACTAAATATTATGTGTGATAATCCAATTTGTGTATGGAAACACAAGTATTTTTTTATCACCAACATGAAAAACTATCTCAAAACGATGATCAAACATTCAGTAAAAGAGGAAAAAACCCATTTGATACAAATACACAGGGAAAATGGAATTCAGAGCGGCATACTTATTCGCTCAATACAAAAAAATCAACTTTTGATATACCGCATTTATTGGTGATGGTGATAGAAGCTCCTACAACACTGTTGTTTTCATATCACTGCTAAACCATACGGCGACAACGTTTCTATTAAAAAAGGAGAGTGTATCGGTCACGACGTGCAGAAGCGGAAAAAGTGATACACGCACTCTAAAACTTTTATGGTATGGAAATGTGTCAAAATGTTGATAAAGTGTATGCGTTGAAAAAAACGGTCGCCGTTGTTCTCTTCCAATATTTGAAAATTGTTGACAATTTAACAAGAAATCGCCTGCGTACGCAGGATCCCTGTTGTAGGTACCAGACTGAAAAATTAACTCGAAAATCATCTTATAAAGGAAATATAGTCATACCAGCAGCTATTTTTTATTTACTCGAACCAACTTTCAAAGAGTTAGGCACCGGCATCCTTCCAGAAAAGTGTCTTCATGGTAAAACACAGAATACAAACAAGTCCTTGTATCAATTAATTCGGAAACTTTACCAAAGGTGTATTTGTTAAGCGTAAGACATTGCTTATCAGGATGTCTTCAGCGATTCTCTGCTTTAACAAAGGAGAACGCATTCTTATTAATCAGTTATAGATATTCAATATATCGAGCGGCACATATTTGAAACTGAACTGCGCAGAACGGGATGGTGCACTGGTAAAAAAATAAAAAGCCACACTAGTGAAGTTAAGAAAGATATTAAGATCAAATATAAAAGTTTTTACTGATAAAATTAAAGAAGTAGGGGCTTAGTAAATGACAGTGGAGAATTTACATATTTATTTTATACTTTTTTGTGTTTTTGTGTTTTCCAGAAAATAGCATTTTTTCCACTAGCGGCGGAGATTTCTCAAAAAGTATAAGTCCTTTTGATTTCAAATTTGGCATGCTTGTTTATTAGCATCTTACCTCTACTCGAGTTTTACAATAATAATGACATTAATATATATATATTTTTTTAATTTTGTATTTCTAATTGGCCCAAAAATTGAGATTTTGGTTTGAAAAAACCAAAATGAGTTTAATTGTTAAAATATTGACACAAAAGCTTAGTTTTTAGTACAAGTTGCAACTGCACGGGCAAGAAATCATTAAACAAAATTTCAAAACAAAATATTGAACGGTTTCCGAGAAAAAGTCCCTGCCAGATTTCCATTTTTTGACCGTTTACCGTTTACTCGTTTAACGAGTCAGTGATTGATTTTTTTGTTATTTAGTGTTTTTGAGTAGGATTTTGTATTGTGAGCCCATAAAATATTTAAAATGCCGATAAATACGAAGACCTAATATTTATAGACTATAATATTTCCTTATTATTTCCATTTTTAGAGATGCTAAATTTTGCTTTGAGCAGATTTTTACCGAACCTGCTATGGTTTCTTCCTATGATTTCTTCCTCTAAAACAATTTAAATTCATTTTCAGAGGAATTTTTATCCTCTTTTATTTATTTTTTGATATCATGTATAGGGACCACAATGGAAATGTTGTTATGAAAAACAATTGCCACGTTATTTTTTTTCTTTTTTAAACGTAAGGTTATATTTATTGTATATTTTTTGTTGCAGAATAAAAACTAACGAAGTAGTGTTCCATAAATCAACACCACTTAGAATTTCATGACTCATCGATATGGAGGCAGTTTTCATATCTCCATCTTAGCGACTTTTTTCTCCATCTTAGCGACTTTTTTGTAGCTTCAAATAAAACTAAATTAATACAACGAGTTTTCAACGGTTAAAAATTCCTCTCGGCTTAACGTGTTTCCTGGCAAGTTTTATGTAACAAAAAAAGCCAAAAGTTTGACTCAAATCGTTATATTTCGTGCCTAACTTTTCGTTATAATTTATATTTGAGAAAAATTAAATATTTTTGTATTGAATATATAAATAGCACATGTACGTCATCAGTTTCTTGTGAGTAAACGTGACTGTATAAATCAAATTTGTGGTTTAATTTTTTTTCGTAACTTTGGATTTGTATTAAATACTTTATAATTTTTAAAATTTATATATACATATATTTATATTTGCCTGCGCGATACCGGTACGCTCTTTTGTATCCAAGAATTTAGACGTATAAATAAATTAGTTTTAACGTATAAATAAGTTTTATCAAAAGTTTCTTTCCGCTGATGCTTGTTGTTTGAGTGTTCATTTCAACATTCCTTATTTTCAATACTCACATCTTATTGATCGTGAGTCTGATTCAACCTCATTTTGGCTATGCTTGTTCTACCTGGTATTTAGGCCTCAACGAATCATCTTTCAGTGATTGGTTACCAGTTTTACTTGGTGTACCACAAGGATTTATACTTGGCCCAATTCTGTTTAATATATTTATAAATGATTTACTAAGGTTTATTGATGAATCTAAAATTTTTAATTTTGCAGACGATAACCCAATATCGGTATATGATAGCTCTATCTTTAATTTAACTACAAAGCTTAAACATGATGCAAGCATAGCCATGACATGGTTAAGCATCA
>JAUZNK010002016.1:0-11703 GCA_035046665.1 Euphysa ruthae
GAGTACATAGAAGATATGACTGGTGTACTAGCCACCAGTACGACCTTTTCATTGAACCCATTGATGTTCAGTCTTGTTAGAAACAGAATGTTGAAAATTAAAAAATTAAAGATATATATTTTAGATGAGGAAATTTTTTATTAAAATAAGAAAAAAATAAAAAGCTCAATTATATATTAAGCTATTTTTTGATAAAATTCTAAAAGAATCGGTGCTATGCGTTGCTTTTAATTTAGGATTTAATTTAGGACATTTAAAGTTAGTCTAGAAACCAGCGTATTTCAAGTCACGTCTGGTATGTACTTAGATCTATTTTTGACCAATAAAAAAGTATGTTTCCAGTTTACTATACTTTTTAAACTAGTCTAAGTGATTTTCATGCCTTAATCTATTCAATGTTTAAGTCTTCATTTTATAAAATTTCTCCTAAAATGATATTTTATAGAAATTATAAAAATTAATTATAAATGAAATTTGTTGCAGCCTCAAGTCTTGTTCTAGTTCTTATGAATATAATTATTTTCAATCGAGCTTATTATATTTTTTAAATAATCATGCTCCTCTTGAAGGAAAGGTTATTTGCAGTAATCTAAAATTATCCGCAAAGAAATCTGGAAACTTTCACGTTTTAAAAACATTTATAATAATTCTGGACTGGAAACTGATTTAAATATTTTTTTAAAGCAGAGAAACTGTCTGTGGACTCATTAGATGAGTAAAGAAAAAGCTTTTCTCTTCTATTGACATTAGAACTTATGAAGAAAAATTCTGGAAAGCTTGCAAACCATGTCTTTTAAAAAAATGTAATTTACCAGATGAAAAATATTTTCTTGTTAGTAATAGCATATTAATTTCTGATGACCACAAGAATATTAGATATTTATTATAGTAACATTCTAAGCAAATTAAATATATCATATTGTCATAAAAATTTATTATGTTTAAATAAGTAGTTTGATCTTAACATTTAAAAAAAATGATAAAAATCTACCCTTGTAAATATTTATTTGATTTTAAACATATTGAACCAGATATGGTTTTTAATATAATTAATAAATTAAAAAAGGAAGTGGTTCTAAAACTTCTCAACATAACCTGTTGCAGTTATCTAGCAGATTTTGTCAATACCTCTATTAACAACAACAAATTTCCTGATGGGTTGAAATTGGCAGATATTCTACCCGTATTTAAAAGAGGAGACTTCTCAAATAAAGAAAACTACCGTCCAATTAGCATTTTCTCAAATTTTCTATGTGGTTTCCATTAAGTTTTTTCTATGCAAATTGCACTGATAAATCTTGCAAAAGTGACAGACACTTGGATAGCAATGGTTTAATAGGTACAGCTCTAATTGACTTATCAAGCTTGAGGCCTATGAATTTTCAAAACCCAGTTTACTTTTGATGAAGAGTTATCTGAAAGGACGTAAACAGAGAGTAAAAGTAAGCTCTACATACAGTAAGTGGCTGGAGGTCTTCAAGGGTCAATCTTAGGCCTATTTCATTTAATATTTTTATAAGTGATTTTTCCCTTTTTCTTGAAGAAACTGAAATGAGTAATTTTGCTAATAATAACACTATATATGCCTGTGATACCTTGATTTAGTTATTAGCAAATTAAAAATGAGTTAACCCGTATATGCACTTGGTTTTCTATAAACTCCCTTGTTGCTAACCCTTCAAATTCCAACTGTTGTTTTTTGAAGAAAAAATGCTGACAACAAATTTATCTTTATTTGTTTGCAATAAAAATGTTGCAAAAAACAAGGTTGAACTGTTAGGTGTTAAAATTGATCAAAAACTGTCTTTTTATAATTTTTCTAATCATATAAGGTGTTAAAATTTAATAACAAACTGTCTTTTTCTAATCATATTATTAGTATTTTTAAAAAAGCAAATCAGATATTGTGTGCAATTATTTGTCTGAGAAACTTTTTATCGATATCTCAAGTAAGATTGCTAGTTTATGCCCTGTCATACCTTTTCTTATTGTCCTCTGCATCTTATAGACAGAATTCGTAAGAGTGAATTAAGTCAAATCTACTGAAACTTTCTCTTGATCTCAATGAATTGGTAATTATTGACAAAAGTTGTACTGCGCACACAAGACATTTACAGTTGTTGAATTTATAAGTCATACAATCATATGAGTCCAAAACTAGCTAAAGATATTTTCTCTATGAAATGTGTACTGTATAACCTTAGAAGTACCTTTGTAATAAATCTTCCTCCAGGGCAGTCTTATTTGGAACACACTCCCAAATTTCATTAAAACGTCTCCCTCTTTGCAAATCTTAAACGTCGAATTAAAGAGTGGAAAAGAGAAAATTTTTTGTGTAAATCATGTTTGTAATGTTGGATTATATTAGTGTTAATTAATATGACATTAATATTTTATATCTATAGATAAATCTAGCTATCTATACTAGTACTCAAAGCACTTTGAAAAAACGACTATCTGTAGCACACTCCTTTTTCTAGAGATCATAAGGGAGGACCTAATGGAGGCGATGGTGGTAAAGGTGGTAGTATACGCTTTGCTGTTGATGATTCTTACTCACAACTTGCTCATTTAAAATCACAATACCGAGCGCAAGCTGGTGGTCATGGTGCTGGAAGAAATAGACATGGAAAAAATGGACAAGATCTTGTTATAAAAGTAACACCAATATTTATAATCAGTTTTTGTCATATTGAAAATTTACCTCTCCTCCATAACCAAGAATCACAAAAGAGAAATTTTCTCATGAGTTAGTTAGTTAATGACATATCACAACCACATCTTAACATTTTAGTCTTCTGTCCAATTACTGATGTAAGATCAATGAACCGAGAGAGCCAGCTTCATTTCTGCTTTTTTCTATTAAAATAGTTTAAGTTTAAGCAGCGCCAACGATTTTTGTTTTGCGTGCTAAGCAGATATTCTTATCAATATTTATTAGAAGTGAAAAAAGTTTATGCTGAGTTTATCTGATTAATCTCTTTCAAAGTTTATTTTCTATCTCTTTATACACGTGAGGTTGCTATCATAACTATATATTTAAGAAATAAGTTAGGGAATATCATAACTATATATATAAGAGATAAGTTAGGGAGTCAAGACCAACCATATATAAAAAAAATTAAAACTATAATATGTAATTTTCTAAGGAAATTTACCTGTGTAATTTTATAAAGAAGTAAAATAACTCTTTGATTGCTTCAAAAACATATTAAAATTCTTTTTTAAGCAGGTTAAAATTGATTTTTTCTTACATGGTTAAATTTGTTTGATTACATTTTAATAGTGTCTTCATAAATTCTGATTGGAATGGTAATAAATTTAAACAATGTATTTAACTAGATTTGTAATTTTGACTTCTAGATATCTGAGGTTGAACACTAATGTAAACCCTAGAAACAATTTCTAATTATGGGGTGGCTCAATAAACCTGCCCATGTTATTAACTTTCTGATCAGCTATCAAATTTGACCAACTTCGTGATTATATGAACTGTTTGCAAAAGCAAGAAAGGTTAATGAGGATGCTATTACACTAAATTGTATAGTTATCTTCAAAATAACCAATCTGAAGAACTAATCAGAGTATAAAAAATATAGTTCTTGTGTTTCTCAAAATTGGTTATTATATAATCAACTGCAGAATTTTCTCATAAATGAAAAGCAAAATATATCTTGTTAAATGTTAGGCTCTTTTTTTGGTTTTTTACTGTTTTCTATCTATATGAAATATCTCTATTCTACAACATTAAATCAGTATGTAAATTATTTACTGATGGCAAGCTACAGAGGTTGGTTTTTCTCCTAAAGAAAATCTACTTGCTCATCCAATTTCAATATGCTGCTATAATACTATAATAGTATACCATAATATGTGTGGCTGCTATCACAAAAATTTACGGTTTTTTTTTTCTTTTAGTTTTAAGTTAGCTTAATTATATTTTCTTTTGTTAAAAAGAGCCTCAAGAATCTTTCATCAGCTACTTTCTCTCGTCATTTTTAAGTCATCAGCTACTTTCTCTTGTGATTTTTAAGTCATCAGCTACTTTCTCTTGTGATCTTTTAGTTTTTACGATGTATATAAGTTTAAAATCAGTATATATGTTATAAATTGTGTTATTTTAAGATTTATAGAGAGAAAAGCTTTAAATACAAATTTCTGATCTTAAGTATCATTGTCAGACACGCGATTCAGTTAAATTAATATTAAATTGACGTAAATTTTTGGCTTACATATAATATATTTTTATTAAATACAATTTTTCATCAATGTCTTCCTTTTCATGTAATTGGAGTTTTGGTAGCAGTTAAACGA
The DNA here is from genome assembly GCA_035046665.1 of Euphysa ruthae. Taxonomy (NCBI): domain Eukaryota; kingdom Metazoa; phylum Cnidaria; class Hydrozoa; order Anthoathecata; family Corymorphidae; genus Euphysa; species Euphysa ruthae. Next base: position 4,315 of record JAUZNK010002016.1, read on the forward strand.
AACGGTTTACAAATTTTGGCTTAGGTAATTGAAAAATTTGCAAAAACCTTGTAAGGTATCTCTTTGAACATTTGGCTAAAACATTTATTAGGTTATATTGTATTATTTAACATGACTGTACTTTCTTATGATGTGTCAAAAGAATTATTATTAAATGACGTTGTATCTATTTTTATACCAAAAAACCTGTTCAAGAGACCATTTTTTCGGACCTCCCTGAGTATTTGCATAAAATTTTTTTTAAATGATTATTTTACATGCCTGTGCTTTCTATTGAAAAAAATAAATTGTTTAAATGAATTTCATCACAGGTTCCCCAAGGGACAACTGTTTACAAAAAATCATCTTCGACAATTGTTGCGGATCTCGTAAATAAAGATACTGAAATCATGATGGTGTGTGGTGGTGCCAATGGTCTAGGTAACACTCATTTTAAATCTCCTACTAATGTTCGTCCATTTGAATTTACAGAAGGAGATATAGGAGCAGAGTTAGTGGTGGACGTGGAATTAAAGTCTATAGCAGATGTAGGCTTAGTAAGTTCTTTATTGTTTTTATGTGTGTCATATTCACTTCCCATACATGTTAAAAGTGCTCTTACAGGTTATCAGTTGATTTGAGTATTTCGATGAACTCTTTTGTAGATAAGTAATGTGAAGATATGCACTTTCTTTTGTAGATAAGTAATGTGAAGATATGCACTTTCTTTGATTGGGAGAATGTCAGACAAAGGTGGACAATGCAAGTAATAAGAAATTTCAAAAGGAATAGAGTAGAAAAAGAAAATCCTTAAACATGATAACCAGAGAAAAGAATAAAAACAAGCTGTATATTTATTTCCTAACAAAAGCCTTCAAAATTATAGTCATCCATTTTTAATAATACTGAGTATGTTAAATAGGTAAGTTCTTTTATTACTTATAATCTAAATTTTTCTTTTAATTTTTTTAAGGTTGGCTTCCCTAATGCTGGTAAGTCTACGCTTCTTCGTTCTCTCTCTCGTGCTAAGCCGAAAGTTGCTAACTACCCATTCACCACTTTAAAGCCGAACATTGGTGTGATGCAATGTGACCATGGAGGTTCTATCAGAAGTATGTATAACCTACATCATTATTCACCCCACTGCCTGTAATTCTCCTTGTCATTATCTCTGTGACTTACTCAAAACATTCTAATCAAGCAATTGTTTTTTAAGTTCAGATAGGAGTTTATACTTGTGGTTAACTACTCCTAATCCCTATGGAAGTATTTGTGATCCTGTTAAAATATATTTAACTCTAGAAATTTATTTGCATTTTGCTTGAAGACGAGAAGAAGTTGTTAAATATTTTTTGATTAATATCTACCTGTTATAACGACTGAGTTGACAAATCAAATTATATTTAAAAATAAAAGGAAACTTCTACAATAAGCGTTTTGCAAAACGTTCCTCCTTAAAAAGTGATACACGTTCCTCCTTAAAAAAGTGTCCTCAAAAAACGTCTTGTAAAACATTTAAGAGGAGACGATATGGAATTTGTAATTCATATTTGCAAAACGGCTTATATCAAAAATATGGCGCTACAAGGTATTTCCGAAACGATGTTTGATAACAAGACGCTTTTTGAAAGTAAGATGCTTTTTACAAACAAGACATTTGTAAACAGGGCATTTTTTTTTAAACAAACACTTTTTGTAAACAGGGCATTTTTTTTTTAAACAAGACACTTTTTGTAAACAGGGCATTTTTTTTTTAAACAAGACACTTTTTGTAAACAGGGCATTTTTTTTTTAAACAAGACGCTTTTCAAAGAAGCGTCCAGAACATGTTGTTTCATAAATACACATGTTTTCATAAAAGATTTATAAGGGCTATTAAAATCAGTTTTCAAAGCCTGACTCCCTAAACTACTATATGAAATGTCGTTTAATAAAGGTGTTTTTTCTAAACAATAGCAACCATTATATAAGGGTCAAATTAACTTTAAAACGCCATAAATAACTATATAAATCACGTAAACAACAAATATTAATTATAGATTAAACCCATGTCATTAAAGAAAAACTTTAAATAATGATGTGAAAACTGTCATGCAGGTTCAATACTATAAGTTATGACCCTGCAAAAAAATGAGCTGCTCTTCAAATTTTTTTGCTTAACAATTTTGCATCTTAAAAAGGATGCATCTTTGTAACCTACTAAAAGTTAACAGCAGTTAATATCTTCTAAATAATCTTCGAAAACTTTATAAGTGTGGTTTTTCAGTCCTTACCCAACCTTTTTCTAGACTGTATGAGTGAGCTACTAAAACTTTTTCAATCAATTACTAAAGTTTTCTTGCTTTTCTGGATATTTACTCTCAGAAAAATCTGATCTAAAGTTGCTGACATCTTTATCAATAGCTTTGAATTCATTCGACCCAATCTTTGGTAGAGGCCAAATCCCTTACTCAATTCATTATTACGCTATCATTATTTAGGATTACAATTATGTTGATTTATATCAATGCTATGATAATTATATCATGTAACTAACTCTAAATTAAGATAGAGATAGCAATCAAAAAAATGTCCCTAAATTTTTCTTTATGAGTAAAGATTATTGAAGTTCTTTTAAAGCATTTTTTGACTGAATCCTTATTTCATACCTACTATTTGCAATCTTTACCAAAGCCAACAAAAACATTGGATTATAAAAATTCAATATTAGATAATTTTACAACCACTCATTCTGATCTATAAGATTTTACAGGAGAAAAAGGTCACCTGTAAAGCTTTCAGCGAATGTTAACAAAATTTACTAAAATAAAATAGTTGGTGAGTTTTTAGCGAAGGCATTTGATTTTTTATTCCACGCTAATGGCTGTTCTTACAATACCAGATATGCTTAGTGGTCAATTTACTTATCTTTATAGCTACACTAAACAAGTTAAAAGTTAATGATAATTGATTTTTTATTTAATCTAAATTTTCTGTAATTTCTTAAGCCTGTATTTTAATTACCTAACTCAAAAATTCAAGCTTCCAACTCAATGAAAACCTTAATTTTGCTGCAGTAGGTAACCATATGAGACACACAACTGGATTTGAAACTAATTGATTTTATTTTTACGTATATATTATATTTTACACTTACAAACTTTTTAAGAGATACGCCCTAGCTGTTAATGTTGTCATTGTTATTATTTATTTATCATTTCTATTATTGATTTTATTGCTGTTATCTATAATTCAGAACATCATAAAGAGCTACTTTTCAAAAGCCTTCTGTTTATACTCTCCATCAAAATTTTTCACGTAGTTTGTTTTATGACCATGTGACAAAATTTTTGTTTTTCAGTGATATGTCAATTAATGTCAATGTAATTTAAAAAAAAAATTTTTTTTCCAAACATCCAAAAATTTTGTGAAACCTGACCATTGATTCTTTTTAAAATTATTTATAATTTTAAAAAGCATTTAGTATGTGGACTTATCTAAAGCAAATCAAAGTAATTATAGTGAAAAAAATCAAATTCAGTTATTGTTTGACTGCCCATCTACAGGATGGGAATAAAAGAGGTATATTCTTATGATGTGTGGTACCATTTTTTTATTAACTCATGGCAAATAAACTAAAACATATATAAAAGATATTATTTTATTATTCTTTTATTTGTGCTCCTGTTCATTTACTCTTTGGTGTCTAATCGCATCGACCATGTATGGAATGTAGAAAAAACAGTCATCTTATATTATATATATAAGATCTTATATTATATTATAAGTTTTATATTATACAGTCATCTTCTATTACACTTATATTATATATCAGTTCTATCTATATCTTATATATCTTATATATACTCCAAATTGTTTATTTTTAGTTAATTTGATCTGTATCGCTCTGTATGTAAAAAGTTTAAGCCTATAAGGTAGTGGCCGAGATTGTATTCACAAAGTTTGTTTAATTGGTAAAATCAGAATTTTTCTTTTTAGAATTTTGTAATCACTCCTGCTTTATACAAACTTATGGGAAAAACATTTTCTAAGTGAAATATTATGTCTGAAAAATATCGCTTGTATCATACATTATGTCTGAGGGATTTTAAATATTTATTTGCAGAAGTTTGTATAATTGCTGGTGTGGGTTGTATATATATATTTTTACAAATTGAAAAACACCAATGAAGATCATATTGCATATCTATTTAGTTGCTGATATACCAGGCTTGATAGAAGGTGCACATCTTAATAAAGGACTTGGTCACGTTTTTCTTCGACATATAGAAAGATGTAAGTTTCTTTTATATGTATTGGATATATCTGTCGCTGATCCTCTTGGACACTTTAATGTTCTAAAAAATGAGCTAGATATGTATAAAATTGATTTGTCTTGCTTACCATCGATTATAACTTTAAATAAAATTGATTTGATACGTAATCACGATGTAGTTATTAAACAGATTCAACGCTCTACAGATATACCTGTTTTCGGAATTTCTGCAATGGCTGTGACAAACATTCTAGAAGTAAAACAATATATAGAACAGATTTTTTACTCTTTGTAGATTATTATTATAGGTTATTATGCTTTTTGAACCTCTGGCAAAGTGAGGGTTCTATGAATTCAACCATGTATATAGCTGTTTGTTTTTTTTTTGTTTGTAACACTTTTCAATAACCTTTCATTAGTTTTTTTCTGATTTTTGGGATAAAGCCCTAACGGTAGAAAAATGACAGTTTTAGATCTTGGAAAAGCTCATCTTTTGGTACTGAGTCCAAATTTGCCAAAATATGGTCATTTCAGGTCTAAAATGAGCACCTTTTTTGTTTTGCAAAAAAAAATGTGAAGTTAGGGGGAGGCTTATTTTGACTTACAATATTTTCGCCACCTGTAGAAAACTTTTTTTTTTGGTACTGGCTCCAAGTATGCTATTTTTGAACTGAAAATTGGGTTCTTTTATAAATTTTGCATAAATTATAGATATAAAGATTTTATTATATTTCTTATAAATTTTGTATATAGAGCTTCTTTTAGCCATATAGCCATCTGTCAAAAATTTCTGTTTTGGTACTGGTCCCAAATATATTTCATTCTCCTTATCATTTGTTCAGCTGCAGTTTTGAGGGACTGGATTATGGATTTTTGTGGAAAGGTTAGTTCTAAAAGACCTATTAAATAAAAAAAGATTATTTAATACAGATTTGATTTATTCCTATTTCAGCATTGGTTGGTTGCAACACTAGTAAATTAAGAATCAGAATTAAGAATATAATTAATAATTTAAGTAATTTAATAAATTAATCGATTTTTTCTAATGCAAATTTATTTTTCTTTAATTTTTATTGTGCTGCATGTGAGTCATGTGTTATCACTTATTGAGTTTTGCTCTTTGTTTGGTATTGTCAGTGTAAGGTAGTTCTCCAATTCTGTATTTAGTTTCAAACATCAACAGTATTTAAACACTATTGAATACAAGTAAATTATGTACTTTTCATATAGATATATGTCTATAAACTCTTAGGTTGAATGCGTTTTTAGTAAATTTTACTAAGTGGGTAAAGACTTCACTTCCATAAAAGAAAAGATAAACTTTTATATCTTAGATAAAGATTAATATTTTTTATTTCTCCTCCTGAAATACCAGAACTATGCAATGGTAGGTAAACCTTAGCTTTATGCTTAGTTTTTGGGAATATATTTCTTTTGTGAATATATCAAATAAAGTCTCACATGTAAAAATCGAAATATATATTTTCCTATTGTGAAAGTATCTAATAAATTAGTATATGCAAAATGCAAAAGAGCTCTGTTAAAATAATTTAAAAGATGCTGTTTGAAAGCAAACTTGAACAAATTCTATTTCAAGCATTAATAACTCTTGGAAAAGTTTTTTTGTAACCATATGTAATCTGCATATCATAGCTCTAGCCAACTATTCTATTTAAGAATTAGATATCTTGATAAAAAATTGCTTTAATTCTTTAGGATTTTATAACATACTACATACTAGCTTGTTTCTTGAAAGATCATTGCTTATATTATTTACATATTTGTCTGCACCAGAAACCTCCTCAAAAAAATCAAAAAATATTTTATGCAGCTTCATAATATACAATAAAAAATCTAAAAAATTAGTTTAAAAATTGCTAATTATAAAAATTAAGTTTACTAATTGATATTTCTCCTAACTTTATCACGTCAAAAAATCGTTATTTTTTTCTTTGGTCTCGTCTGTATTGCTTAAAAGAAACTAACTCTCGTAAAAAAAAAATTTTTTTAATGCAAAGCTTTAAAAAAATCCTACTCCTGTATAAAAAACAAAATATACCGCTAAGTAATATAAATAGACTTGTAACAGTGAGGTTAATAAAATACTGCATAACTTCAGTTATGTTATGTTTTGTTTAACATAAACAGTTATGTTTAAATCCACTACTGTCTAACTATGTATGAATCTAAAACTTATTATACTTTTAATAAGAGCCGTATTTGCACTGCTCACATACAATGCTTGTTATTTTCATATAGTTGAAATGTTGATAATACTTAAATTTTTAACACCTTATCTAAGACGTACTCTATGCAACACGTTGATCCAACCTCATTTTGGCTATGCCTTTACCGCCTTAAAACAAATCAATAAAAATCATTTTAAAAACTCCTCAAAATAAATTTATCTGTTTCTGTCTTGACTTCAATAATAAACTCTATCGGTACTGATCATTATCAGAAATTAGTTGGCTTCCTGTTGAAATGAGAGTTAGTCAATGCATAGCTGCCTCATTCTTTAAAATTCTGCGTCAAACCCTTTAATTCCATTGCGAAATAGTAATTTGAAATTGTATACTCCTCTACGTGGAATAAATGTGGGCAAAAATTGTCTGCTATGGAAAGGACAGTTTGAAAACTCACTACCAATAATATTAAGAACCATGAAAGCTACTAAACTTTTAAGCATAAAATTAAAGATTTATTTCTGAGTTGACTTGATAAGGTTCGTAGACTGAATGTCTACAGGAACTAACTACCATTTTTTTATTTTCTGTTTTCCTATTTGTTTTCTTGTATCTCGCATCGTGGGATCTCAGTGAAAATATTGTCGTAAAAAACAATTTTTTTGATTATCCTTACCTTTAATGTATTTTGTTTATTAAAATGTACCATTTTCAAAGGCAGGATAAACACTTACTTACTTACTTACTCATGTATATTAGACAATTAACTCTAATCTCATTTATTTCAAATGAACACCTCATTAAAACTAAAATCTATGACCATTTTTTTTTTATACTTTTTAGAAGCAATCTTGTAACCAGAACTTTGCCTATTTTTTTTTTTTTTTTTATTTATCCTTTCACGAGATATTTAGATTTAAAAATAGTGGTATATGGTTTTTTCCACGAGATATTTATATTTAAACATAG
>JAUZNK010002017.1:0-11702 GCA_035046665.1 Euphysa ruthae
AAGAGCAAGCATAGTCAAAATGAGGCTGAATTAATGAATTGCATAAAAGTCTTCGAAGAGCTGGAGTTAAATATTTATTGTTTCTGTATAAAAATTTTAATTTATTTTGGAAATTACATGAAGTGCCATAGATTCTCCACTTAGCGGTTCATCAAAAATACATACCAGATATTTAACCTTGGTATGTTGCTTAATTTTAATTTAATGAAGATATTAAATTTTTTGTTTTGATGGAAGCAATTTGAAAAAAATTAAAAGCACTAAAAATTTGTTTCTTTTCTCTTGTTCAAGAACATAAAATTATAACCCTTTTAACAAATATCGTTATGGACTCAAAAAAAAAGGAAAAAAATACTTATCGTTATTGAGAAACAGCATTTTTGACAGGGAAACGGAAAGCTGAAGATGTGTGAATATACACTTACTATATTCATAAAGTCATTATCGTCAATTTCATCATCAGTATCGGTTGCATTGGTTGTAAGTCGTTTATATGCTGCTGATACCTCCTGAAATTTCTAAATACAGGCACAAGTTTATCACTGGTTAAAAAATGACTAATGGGGTGTGGGAAGGGCATATGCTTATTCAAGTGAGTTACTAAAAAAACAACCAGGGAAGATTAATACAGCGAATGATTTGTTTTTCCAATAAAAAGCATATCCAAGTAAAGCTATTTAGTTTAAATTTATTTTGATGATATCAGCATTTTTCTCAAAAAAAAACAAGGGACTTGGTGAATAATATACTCATGGAAACTACTTTAATCCAAATTTCTGAAATAATCACCCTTCTAAACTATAGCCTAGGACCACCATGGAGAAAATTGAGAAATTGTAGAAATGGGTAAGAATTTCCACAAAACTCGAGACGCGAACCTGAAACCTTAAGAAATATATTTTGCTCATCAATATATCTTACACCTTTTCTTCAACTTCACATGGATCTTATGAATCTTCAACTTCATGCAAAAAATTAGCAGATCTAATGAACAGATTTGCATAACAATGGAAAAATCATTTTTAATTTTGGACCCGATTTCAAACTAATAACAATTTTTTGCAAAAGTGGTGCCATAGTGGTTGCACTTTTGTGCCCATGGCAGTGACACATAATGAGATGGCTATGTATGGTCCACATGCTTCAAGCGAAGCACATTTTTCCTCTAAGTAGCTATGTGGACGCCACAGATGGTACATCAAACACTAGCTTCCACTAGTCAGTCAGACTTATATGCGGTTAAGCTGGGTTACCTGTTAGTGAAAGAGAATGCCTTGTAAAGGAGAAAAGGCAAAAGAAATTGGATAATTTATATTTTTCTATAAAGAAAGCTCAAACATAAGAAATGGAGTAGGAGTCATAATTAGTAAAAATTTGAAAGAATCAGTCATGCAGGTCAGAAGAGTGTCTGATGGGATAATCCTGATTAAGCTTGTTACCAGAGGGAAAAACAACGAATTTTTTATTATTGTATGCTCTACAAATCTGGTATAGTCAGGAAGAAAACAGTCAAATTTTGGGAAAACTAGATAGTGCAATGGATATAGCGACAACAAAAGCCTTTTGGTCCAGACACATGGAACGCCATAACTGCTTTAAGTGGTCAAACAGAAAAGTGTTACGTACCTCAAACAAATTACGCGATAGTTGTTATGAGCAGCAACGTACTTAAATATTTAGTGTTGTAGAGATAGCATACTGTGCTATAGCTATGTAATATAGCGTGGTAGATATACCATACACCATGGCAGTTGTATTGCATACTGTGTTAATTATATCATATTGCACAGTAGGTACATACTATAGCTGGGTAGCTATATCATATAGTGTAGCAGTTATGTCTCATTGTGTGGTAGAGCATTTGTTAGGTGGTTGTTACGTCATTCTGTGTGGTAGAACTGCTGTTAGATTGTTGTTATGTCTTATTGTGTGGTAGAGCAGTTGTTAGGTGGTTGTTATGTCATACTGCATGGTAAATCTGTTGTTAAATGATAGTTCCATCATACTACGTGGTAGTTATAACATACTGTGCAGTATTTTAATCATTATGTGGTCCTTACATTTGTCAGGTTTCTGACAAAATGACTCTCCATCATGGTTTTGATTTTGAGATGTATTTTTAACGTTGCGTTAAATACTGAGTTTGCTACAAGCTTACTGTATGACCACTTAAGGCAGTTAAGGCATTCCATACAGACACTATGGTTTTGGGTGGGTCTCCGATTGAAATTTATTGGTTAAATTAAAAGTATATAGGCAATTTTAGAAAAATTAGGTTTTTGATCTTAATTATGACTCTTGGCAATTTTTTGCCTTTTCTCAGGGTATATAAATGTTATTATAATTGTTGAAGTTTGTTTTGTATTCTTATCAGATTTTTGATGGTCACACCTCTCCTTTTTAAGAAATAAATCAAGGTCTCCCCTTTTAAAGCTATTTTTTCTCTCGCCACTAAATACAGGGGGTGTTAGGTACCAAACAACAAAACAAGGGCTCAGACCAGTTTTGGAGAGGTCATCATTACATGATACTACATCGTACCTACGTGCAAATCTAAAAGCTAGAAAGATAAACAGACAGATATAATACAAGATAGGTTAGCATAGGTTGCCATTTCTAGGAATATAAATATGAATAACAAATGCAAGAAAATGACAATAAAAAATTAGCATATTCAGTTTTAATTGTTTTTTTGAAAATATATTAAGTTATGTAAAGTTAATGCACAAATACGTTAAAAATTAAATGATGCTCCCTCTACCTCACACAAAATGATACCCACTTGTAGTACCATGGTAATTCCTAGCATTCCTAGCAAGAATATTTAACATGCAATTAATATATTTGTGCACAGAAGGTTGACTGAATATATGCACAAAAAGCAAGGCTTCTTTAGATAAGTCATAGCTACCTTTATAATCAAGAATTTTTCCAGCCAGACATGATAAATGATTTTCCAGAATTTTCCAGACAAAGCTGAAAATGAACATATTTTTCCAGGCTTTTCCAGACTGTATAATGCTTGAAGCAGTGTGTGATTTATTCCTATCACAGGGATCATGGGTCCCTATTCAAATATTTGACCGTTTTCCAAAAAGTATGTGAGTACTAAATTTCAAGTGTTGGGGTGGGTGTCCCCTCCTGAAATTTTTATCATTTCCAAAAAGTATCCTAATTTCAACAGAATGCCCAAACCAAAAGTACTCAACACACACGCCCCTCCAAGAAGGTTAGAGGGGGGCTTATATAGACTACCTAAGAAAAAATATAAATATGGTTTATAACCGTATTTATATTTTAAGCATGAAGTGAGAAGATGGTTGTATGACATCTTAAAAGAAATTTGAAGTACCAACAAGATACTAACAGACTGGAAGGAATCAGCAATACAAATAATATAAAATGAGAAAGGTGATGTAATGGATTGTGCATTATTGAGTTTTCAAATTGCTGGAATGCCCTATTGAAGTACTGGAGGAAATAGTGGACAAGATTTAGAGCTCAAGTAAAGATTAATAACACTCAGCATGCCCAAAAAAGAATGTAAAGATGTCATTTTCATCATGAGAAAGTTATAAGAAAATTACCTAGTTATTTTTCTGAATTCAGGAAGACGCATCTCTGAGAAGTTGGTTGGGATTATAGAGCAGATGTACAAGGAATTAAAAACAAAAGTCAGAACACCAAAATGTACAACAAAAGAGTTTTTAATACAAGTGGGTTTACACCAGAAATCAACACTGAGCTCAATGACACCATGAGATATATCATTTATAACAAAATCACAAGAGGGGTTGCAAAGGAAACATATAAGTTGGCAGGAAAATAATTATAGATATTTGAGTATTCAAGTAAAAAGGAGTGGGAAAACCTATTGTTAGATGAGAAAAACAGCGAAGCAAAGACCTCAAATAAATATTGAAAAGAAATAATGTAAAATAACCTCTGCTTTCTAAAAAAAGAAAAAAAATCAATTCTAACAACACAAATCCTCTAACAGAGCATCATCATTACTCAGAGGACCAAATATAGGATTGACTACCCTGCAATATCTGGTCAAAATTTCCATATTCTTTACAGTACTTGCAGTACGAACGCGCTCAGAGCTATATTTTCTTTAATTTTGTATCTGATCCCAATCACAATCTGTTAATGAAATCCTCCAAGTTGTCAGACTGAGAATCCTTTCGATACAACTTAAGACGGATTGATCAGAGCACTTTGTTGTTGGCTTCCAAACCCGATTCGTCAAACCAATTCAACATCCGACTTTCATTCATCTCAATGAGTTCCCAAGAGTGGGCAAACAGTTTGTGTAGAGTTGGTGGGACACTAACCCACATTTGATTTACTGGTTGAGGTGACTTCTTCTTCTGTGGGGTGGGGAAACAGAGGTAAAACAGGTACAGAGTGGTACAAAGCTTTTTGTACACTTCAAAATTGATGTTCTTGTCTGACCAGAACAATCGTAAGATGACGAACAGATAATGTCCAGTCTGTGTCATCACACTTTGAAATCGATTTCACAATGATGCAAGATACACCGACTGTAATACCAGTTGTGGAAATACACCCTTTCCCTGTCCCATCTGGGAAATTCCATCTCTCCCCTATCCATGTTCAAGCTTATTTTGTACTTCTCTTTTGGCCACTTTGAGGAATTGATGATAGCGAGATACCTCCAATTCTATTCATTCGAATACCTCAGCTTTCAGATGAACCGAGTTGACAGGCAACCATGATGGCAATGGCTACGTCTATATTAATTGTCAGAGAAGTTGGTAGTGTTGGTGTTAATATGGAAGTTGATTTTTGTTTCTATATACGGTGCCAAAACTCACGTGCGCACTTGTCCCTACATTTTTGAGAACTATATTAATAATTTGCAAAGTAGTTTCATCATTTTCCTCTGCATACTCCTCGACTTTCTTCCTTATCTCTTCCGTCCGTTTCTTTAACTGCTTGTCTCCATATTGATCCAATGACTTTTTGGGTTTTTTCAGGGGGATTTCAGTGACAAATGCGGAAGTGAAATCTTTACTATCAAACACAACGTCGCTGCCTAAATTATCCTTCTTAGCACTTGTTTTAGCTTTCTGAACTGCTGTATATTTTGTATAACAAGACTTCAGCTTCACCATTCTAGCATGAAACATCTTATCTTGACAGAAAGCAAGCTTTTTGGTAACAATTGTTTCGACCTTGTCCCAATCTGGAGGCTTGAAGTTGTTCAACTTCAGTTCTTGACATATCGAATAGAACTCATCCCATGACAATTTCATTCTGATTGTTTTTTTTTTCTATAAGCGAAAGAATATGTAATGATGGCATCTCTAATGTGAGTGAAGTAAATATCAGAACATAAACATAATTATCTCACCATAGATTTTTAAGAATTGTGCAGCACATACTCACTGATCAAACACTGTGTCAATGTGCTTCAAATTTATATGAATTGATCAGAACTTGACTTTATATGATGGTTATGAGTGTAATTATGATTAATAGTGTGTAAGATGTAACAATGAGTATGATTCAATGATGGGTCAGATGCAATGATTGGGATATTTTACAGGAGTCGTTTACCTAGTATGAAAGTTACAGTGAATGTTAAATTAATTTTTTATAACATTTTAAGGGTTGATTTTTGGGTAACTCTAATAGCATTTTTGGATTTCTCAGGTCAAAAAACTTTCCTTTATGAATTTTCAGCCTGAACTTAAATAAAACTCGAAATATGTAAGAAAATGTTAATATAAAGATTTCATCCGGGAAAAGACTTGTGTATTTCTTTCAAAAATATGACTTATGTGCAAAATTTTTTCTAACTGCCACAAGATTATCTAAGGCGCTGAAACCTACAATTTCAGAAACAATACACTGAGGCAATTCAGGCTTGTGGCATTTTTAATTTTTTACAGGTATCAAATTTTGATTGAAAAAAAATTTCCAATGAAAATCTCAATATTTGTGCACACGAAGGTCTAATAAATGACTATATTCACTTAGTTAGGTATAAATATTTTTGATGCAGTTAAGCTTTTAACTTGATTTTTTTTTTTGTAAAACTGGAAATTTTCAAGACAAAGACCCATAAATGTTTGATAAGGGTCTAATTTGGACAATTTCCATACTCCAGCCCACTGTGCAGGAGAGAACTCATAAAACACATGAGAGCTTGAGGGTCCAAAAAACAATTATAAATGAAATCATTCAAAGCCCTAAGCGCTTGGTAAGGTATTGATAATGGTAAGCTTTGATACATACTTTTAAAAATGAAGTGTTATATTAGAATTATCAATGAAATTATTCACCATAGAATGTGGCAGAAAGAGAATTTGACAGTAAAAAGAATTCCTTATTTAACCGTCACTTATATGTGTACTTTTAAAATAGAAAAAAACATTAAATTTCTTTTATTTTGAGATAGTATAACAAACCAATTATGCCATGCTAAATCGCCTGGCTTTGGCGAAAGTTGATTAGATTAGCCAGTAAAATTTAGACATCTGTAATACATATCGGCTAAACAATTTTCATGATTTTATCAGCAACTTATTAAAAAAATATTCTTCATAATATTTTATTCAAGGTAGCAATATGGATGAAAAGATGTCCCAAAATTCAAATGGAAAAATAAATTTTAAAAATCCGATACTTAATCTAAAACTAAAGTTATTATATTTAGGCCTAAACAGGCTTTTGCAAAACAAAAACAATGCTTTCAACTATCCATTATTAAATCACTACAAAAAATTTCCTTCCTATTTTCATCTTCTCATGAAAATGCATAATATTAATATTATCTATATTTGAGGTAGCTTTTCCTTCACATATATTAAACACTCCTGATCAAAAAAAGCATCATAAGGTATGACAAATTTATCCAATTGGGAACTTGTAGCCACTGTAGCAGAAAAATTGAGGCATGCAGAAAATGTGCACATAATGAAATGAGCAAAAATTCTCAAATTTTAAAATTTCTTGAGGCAAATTTGTTGCGATTTTTGCAGTAGTAATTGAAAGTCTCAGTTGATTATCAGCTGATTCTGAGATTAGTTACTTCCTAAATCTTAAAAACACCTACATGAGTAGCATCCTCTTTTGAAGGACTATCACCATGCTTATCAGGATGCCACTTCAATGCAAGGCGTTTATAGCTGCTACGGACCTCGTCGGGACTAGATTCTAAAAAAAAATATACTCTTTTAACCACTATTAACGTATTAAAATTAAGCTTGGAATTCATATCGAGAACAAAACTTTTTGATTGGTGGCAATATTTGGTTAATAAATACAAGGCTATTATTTATTTATTTATGCTATTATTTATGCAAAGAAAATTTGAAATGTTATAAATATGGCTGAAATCATTCATTTAAAATGTTTGAGGATCAGTAGACTGAGATATCCTGGTATAAAATATTTTAAACCTTTTTTTTAAAAACCCTTGTCTATCATAACAACCAAAATATTTTATCTTCGCCTTCCACATCTACACGATTATATTTTTATAAACAGATTTATTTTAAAATTTTATTTTTATATTATTTTTTATTTTATGTTCACAAAATTTGAACAAATTTTTTCTTATTTTTGAATTAATTTCTGTTAAAATAAATCAGATTACACACCACAAAATTTTCAGACATGTGGCAAACGCATGCCTAAAACATTTAATACACACTTTTAAAAGGTTTTAAAAGCGTGCTCTTTATCTATAAAATAATTGTTTTTACATTAAGATATATAAATAACAAACAACTGTAATACCGTGCTTTGGTAAAAGGCAGTAAGTGCAAAAACGTCAATTCGAGATATTCGTAAAAACCCTCTATTTTTTAAGCCTTCCACTTAAGAAATAATTTTTAAAAATGTATTTCCTTATTTTACACTAAAAATACCTCTGGTAATGGTGGAATGTTTTTTTTCAATTTTGAGTATTTCTTTATACTTACTGACTGATACTTCCTCCCTTTTATAAAAGCATAATGAGAAATTTTCATGTATTTATTACATAGTCAGGACTGTTGGAATAAAGGTTTTACAAATAAATCTTTAAAAATAAGAACAAAAATGAATACATATAAAAAATGTCTGAATCTGAACAAAATATCAACAATATCTCAGTAATTGAGTCTGGTTGGAAACCCAGTGGAAAAAAATATTATGAAAAGTTTTAGATGAGATCATTGGAGATATAACAAGCAAACAAGTTACACCAAAAGTTTTGATGATTTTCAGGCATCAGCGGAATTAATTTAATAATTAATCATACAGTTTAACAATCCTGTATTATTGAACAAGAAAAAAGAGATTTTGTCACCATACTATTGAAGGATACATGTCTGATGTAAATTACCACTACGTATCTGGAAAAGGTTGTGGAACCAAACAATTTTCTTGGAAAAACGATGAATTAATGATTCAATTGCAAAGGAATTAAAAACTTTTATTTCAATTAAATTGCCTATATACATTTTTTTAATGGTTTGTCTAATGAAAGTAAAATAAATTTATTCGTGTTTCAAAAATACTTTTAAATTGACATTCGAAAAGAAACTATTAGTTTTTACTTCCTTTTACCACAATAAAGATTTGATCTACTTCCTTTTATTAAAGTACTTAGGGTGTTTTTTGTTATTATTATTATTATTATTATCAAAATAAATATTTTTTCAGGATAAGAAAATTTAGAAAATAAATTGCTATCAATGTGTGTCCTGCATTAAAATAATTTAAATAGCCAGTTATTTAAAATGATCATTTAATTTTGTGCTGTAGCTGAAATAGTTCTTTTACTCCATTTTACCAAAGGAAACCTCAGATGTGTGACTTACTTTCTTTTTAGTTAAGTAAACCATTATTTTGGTGTTACTTACTTAAACCATGTCAAATTCTGCAATAGACACATTTTTCTTGAAAAAATGAACACCACCATCGGATCGAGTGTCCTTCAAAACATAAAATTAGCAAAAAAAAAAAAAACATTTTTGAAAAAATATCACTTATCGCCTTTCACCAAAGTACGGCAGTATAAACTTATAAAATAAACTTAAATAAACAGTGAAGCGCTCAATTCTTTTTTCGAAATTAAAACATTATAGCATTACATGGACACTCAAATAATTAGCTAAAAACACGCATTGTAGGAAGAAGACAATTTACAACCATAAATACACAACACTCAAGCAAAAGCACTGTTTCTTTTGGGATTCCACAAGGATCAGTTTTAGGACCACTACTTATCTTATTTATTAATGATTTATTTAAACTTCACCTATGCAAATGATACAAATTGAATGAATAACAACACTTCTCTCAAAAAAATAAATTCTTAAACCAATCATGATTTATTAATATTGCAGAATGGTTAAGAACAAACAAAATTTCCCTGAACACAAAAAAAAAAAAAAAAACTGTGATTATTTTACAGACCTAGGAGTAAGGCTAAACACTTTCATTTTCAAATAAATGAAAAGATAACTATTAGCTAATGGTGTTAGATACTTAGGACTAAAATTACAAGAAAATTTAAAATGGGATATGCACATAAAACAAATTATTAATACCCCCAAAGAGCACTCGGAATTTTAGTTAAACACCATGTCCCTCGCAGGCTTAGCTTTATTAAAGAAAATTATTTTTGTCAAGGACTGCATTGAAAAATCAAATCCATCAGTATTTCATATCTACTTTACTCAAACTAATGAAAATCATGATCATGCAACTAGGGGAGCTAACAATGGCTTAATTGATAAACCACAAGTGAGAACATACTATTTTGGACATTATGCTATTAAGCCGAGGTGCTCAATGAGGTATTTTCAACTCAAGTTTTCTGGTTTCTGATGACTTGGGATAGTTTCAAGTTGATTCTCAAACTCTTGTATTTCAATGACAATACCACATACAATCCAGATGAGCCTAAATTTCAAGCAATACATAAAAAACCAAACCTGCATGGTTTGGTATCCAACTATATAAGCTTACAACTTTCAATGGAATACCATTAGATGTTTTGGTTTACTATAGCAAAGGAATGTAATAACAGAGGACAACCAATATGAAAGCATGGCCACAACCGAGAGGATTCCTGTTGAATTGTTGCTGCCATTTTTCAACAAAGCTTGTTCTCTACACTAAAAACTTCTACACATCACCTGCAACTCTTTTGGAAATGAAAACTTACCTTTGTGGTACTATCAAGAAAAAACCAAAACGGCTACTCTTCAGAAATCCAAAACATCCGCAAACCTGATGCAAGGTTGACAATGAAACCAAAACAAAGAAAATATGTGCAAGTAAATTTTGGGCAAATTAGGACAAAGCAAATAATTCCCATAAGCTTGTTTATATGATTTCCACACTCCATAAATTCAGCTTTGGGTGATACAGGAAAAACCGAATAAGATATCAATCTGATTATGAAACGCGAAGCGTTAAATACTGAGATTGCTGCAAGCTGGCGCTTGTGCACTTAACGGAAACAGTAAAAAATTTATTTGCAAGTAACAATATATTAGGGCTATGTCAATTGTTTCGTACTCTAAACTTGTCACTAGATTTAGGGTAACAGTATAACCGTAACCTTAAACCCTATAGTTCTTGAAATAGCTTGCAGTAATCTCAGGATTTAACGGTTAGTTTATGAAACCGTCGATGATAAAGGGTTACAAACGCATAGGTACACCCACTACATTGTTGACCAGCAACTTCTACAACCCTTTCGTAAATCTTACAAGTGGTATAAGGAAACTTGTGTTGCATCTGATATTTTAAGGTGCATTGAATGCTTATAAAATCTTTATTGAATGTCTAAATTTTTCTTTTGTTGATTTTTTATGTATTATATACCTCAAAGCTAAAGTTACATATCAGAAGCACTCTTTTCTATTTTATTCCTTCTGTGTGGAGAGCACTCACAACAGAACATAAATTACAAGCATATAAAGAAATTTGATTGGAACCAGATTCTGCATGTTTGACCAATTTTTTTCAGAGTTTAGTTTATTTAAGTGAGGCTACACGTCTTGTAGATTTCTAGCTGAAACAGTTGCATGTATCTATGTTTTCCTACGTATTTGAACCTTTTAACGTGTGGCCAAAAGATAGCTGAAAACTAATTTTTATAGAAGGGTCCAAGGTTCTGGTGTACTTAAGTAGAGCTCCTATTTGATGGTAAATAACCACTCAGCCAAACAACAATAAACTTTTCAGACTGAATCGAATGCTACTCATAAGCTGAGTGGGCGATACCCAGATTTCAACCCAGAACCTTACGGCTGGGAGTCAGATGTCTTACAAACTGAGCTACTAGGTATGGAAGATAAAAATTTTGGTGGACTTGATTATAGTTACAAAATCTAAACTAAGGGAGGGAGGGGAGAAAAACGGGATAAAGTTACAACTACAAGCAAACAATTGACTAGGAGAATATCGCTTTTATGACATCAATAAAATGAATTAGGGGATCAGGATTAATCTTTTGAGAGACTGGAGCTTAAGCATTAAATGTTCTACCTTCCTTCACTCCGAGGATTCTATAAGCATCATCTTTAGTTATCTTCATTTTCCTAAGTTTTATTAGCCAGGGTAATATAAGCTAGGTTTTAGCAAATATAACTGAGCAATGAGCTCTTATGAAACCGCCTATCTGTTTTATAACTTCTTACTATCACAAAATTCACTCTCTCGGAATT
>JAUZNK010002018.1:0-11701 GCA_035046665.1 Euphysa ruthae
TATATGTGAGTGTGTGTGTGTGTGTGTGTATATATATATATATATATATGCATATATATATATATATATATATATAATATTAATATTATTATTAATAACATTCGATTTTAAATTTCTATAAAAGAAACAAACATAGCTATTACATTTTTTAACACTACGTTTTATAATTTGGAAAGTTATGTTAATCAGTTATCTTTTTAAAAATCTGTTAATAAAATATACTGAGAATTAAAAATTTAAATTAATTGAAGTATATTTACTAAAATGTTTACATGCAAATATCTGCGGTTTTTAAAGGACTGGTAATAATGATTTAAGTTGGAGTGAAGTAAATGTAGAAGTTGCTAAAAATTAATGTCAATTTTGCGCACAGAAAATTATTAGAAAACTATGAATTATTATTGTTGGTATTATTAATTTGGAAAAATTAATTTGGTGATAAATATAAATATTATTTTCTTACAATCATTTACAGAGTGAATTGATAAAATAATAATAAAATTTTTCTAGATGAGAGGAATGGCCAGAATCTGTCATAGAATTGTATCAAAGCTGTTGCATTCTCCTTGTAAAATGAATGCCAAAGGTAATTTTGAGGCCTGTAAAGACCTGCAGATAAATTGAATGTGCCACGTTTTTATATTTACTTCACTTTTTATTTAAAATCTATTTTCATAATTTGCGTTGTCTAGAATTGTATTTTTAATTGGTTGATTAGACCAAGAGAGGAATGGCCAGAATTTGTCAAGGAATTGTATCAAAGCTGTGGCATTCTCCTTGTAAAATGAATGCCAAAGGTAATTTTAAGGCCTGTAAAGACCTGCAGATAAATTGAATGTGTCACGTTTTTATATTTACTTCACTTTTTATTTAAAATCTATTTTCATAATTTGCGTTGTCTACAATTGTGTTTTTAATTGGTTGATTAGACTCTTTGAAGGGTAATTTTTCAAAGCAGAATTTTTTTTGAATACTTCGTTGATGGTGTTTTTTCCGTTGGTTTGAGTTTTGTATTTTGAATTTTTTTATTATTTGCTCTACCAACATGTCATAGTTGCCTTTTTATTGGAACTAGTAATCTACAGGTGATTTTATTATGGAAATTATCTTTTTTTAAAAATTCTTTGAGTTAGTTTTAGTGTTTATGTTTCTAGCCTACAATTTTGCTCTAGTTTATTAGGTAATTTTTTGCTATGTTCTCAAGTAAATGTTTTTTTTTGCAGTGAAAATATTTATAATCCTTCCTATATTGTGCAATTACAGCTGTAAATTAGTTTGGCAGTGTCTTCCTTGTGTCTGGTTGTCTGGTCGAGCAGTTGAGGTATTGGTTTCCGGATCCTAGAGCTATAGGAATCGGTGATTTTCTCTGCCCTAAGCTAAAATGAGTGCTCTAAGTACACCAGAACCAAACCTGTGGGCTCTTCTGTAATAAATTAGTTTGAAAACTATTTGTTGACCACACGTTAAAAATTCAAATACGTTGTTCGATTTTGATTGGTTCCTTTTTTTCATTTTCTTAGAAATAAACATACACAAAATAAAAAATAAATATAAAATAAAATAATTGCCTTAGTGTAGATTTTTTTTTCCAAAAAGGTTACAGGAAATATGTTATTTAGAAGATAATGGTTGTAATTTTTAATCAAGAAATTTTTAAATTCAATTTTTAACGTATGAATAATAAATAATCATAATATATTTTTATCTAGTCACCTACTGTAATTTTAAGACATCTTCCATTTTCTACTTTGTTATATCAAAATCTTTCTGATTTAGGAACTGCAAAGATGATATTCAATTTAAGCAATCAATGTATTTTATTTTAACATAGGAAGTTTACAGATATGACTGCTTTCCAGACCGCATGTTCAGCAATTTATTACAGCGGAAGTAAGGGTCGAAAGACTGGAGAAGCTTTGGCTGCATTCACTGAAGTGTTTGAGAAAGCTGGCGAAGATAAGAAACTGTTATTTTTATTGACGACAGGTAAAAGTGACGATGATGTTGGAGGTCCAGCTAAAACGCTTGTAACAAAGGGTATTTCAATATTTGCACTTGGCATCGGTGACAAAGTCACAAGCGGTGAATTAAAAACGATATCGAGGTATTTTTTGAACACAAAATGGAAAGGTTTATTAGCTTCAGTGATGAAGATTCAAAATTCATTATTTAAAGGTTGGCTTGCATTTAGTTCATTTTTAAACTTTGAAATGGATAATTATTTCCACGATACAACATTTTTAAAAGTTGTATTGCCTTATCAATATAATTTTTGTTTTTATGAAAAAGGTTGGTTTACACTCGGTTTAAATTTGAAACTTTTCTTTCATTTTGTTCAACAGGAGAAAAGCAAAGAATTTTAGGGCCAACTTATATTTTCGATTAATTTTGCTCTCTTTAAATTATCCATATATTTATATTTATATGTATTTCCGACTAATTGTGAATTGATTATGTATATATTATCAATTATATTTATAATTATATTTATACTTATATGTTAGTAGTTACGTACTCAGTAAATTTTTTTATACTTTGATTTTATTCTTGTGTTTGTGATATTCGTGGTATTAAAAGAGGTTAAGAGGTTAAGATCCAAAATTGGCTCTCAAACTTGTGAATTTTTATTCTACTTTTTCATATTTACTTTTTGTCCAACCAATTTTTGTGTTAATTTTAGTGAAAATTACACATAATATAATGACACTATCGTTGCAAATATTTGGTGCTTTAATCGTTTGTTTAGATTAGATCGGGTTCTTCTTATGGAAATTGCTATATAAATCTTTGTCTATAAAGTTGGAATCATGGTGCGATTCCAAGCTCTGTATTTATTTATTTTTGCAGGTATCCCATTAAAAAAGAAAAGTTTATTACGTTGCAACTTGTTTAGGAATTGTTTTTCATTGACTGACTTTGTAAACATAATTTACGAATAATAACAATAGATTATTACGGGTATGGCCTTTCTCTATGCTTGTGCATTTGCTTAAAAAACTATCACTTGCCTGGTTTAGCCGATATTTTAGCAGGTGCAAATGGATACTAAGACTATCAGTAGAGAACATTTTTGTCAACAATGATATGATTAAATATTTCCAATATTGTTACTCGCGAGTTTTACACTTTTACACATCTATAAAAATTACGCCAATCAGTTAAAAGTCAAATAAAGCAGTCAGTCAAAATATGCTAATGTAGAAAGAACAGATTTTTAACTGTTGCTTTGTTATAATTTAGTGTTATTCAGCCTTTTTTCAAATTTTGATTGGTTTAAACTTATCATGTGTGTAGACCATATTTCTTTGAATGGACTAGGTGAAATAAAAATGTTTTTATCAAAAATGCAGGGAATTGATGTAAATATTTACGCCTAAATTATTTTTTGCTGTCAATTTGCTTTGGTTCAATAAATAGATAACTATTAATTAATTAATTAATAATTTTACAATAAATCTTGAAATATGAAATACATCAATCTCATTCAAACCAAATTTTTGCTTCTTTTAGTTGTTGGAAAGAACCCTTTGTATAAGGTTGAAAATGGGCCTTTGCCACCACCACCGCCAGAGCCTGCCAAGAAGCCTGCTATGTGTCCACCGACTAGTAAGTTGATACATAAAGTACGTCATTTTTTGTTTCAACAACTTTACTCTGGAAGCTTACCAAATACCTGCTGAATGAAATGGGACTTGTTTTAAAAAATACAGTTTATCCAGAGAAATATTGTGAAGGTTTGATAACATGTTTTTAGTAACCTAAAAAAATTTTTCTTGAAGGATTTGATGTTTAATGTATTATTGGGGTACAGGAAATATTTTATGTGGAATTTTCGTGTAAACAGCAACATTCTTTAAATTTTTCGATAAATTTTGAGCATTGGTAGGAAGTTACGTCTAGGTTTCAGTACTGTATGTACAGACTACGTCTAGGTACAGTAATTTATGTACACACTAATATACTGCACTCATAGTACATCTTGCATGAGAAAATGTATACTTGTTATAATAACCCATTTATGTACTTACTTATAGGTAAGTTAATGTTTTATAGTAATATACCCCAATGTAGAACTGTGTATTTTTTTTTCAGATAAACCATGTATGTACACACCATCTTGTAAATTTGATACACCACAATGTGCTCATTCATTTTTATAATTTATTTTATAGATTGTTATGCATTGGCTAATTTTAAATTTAGTTACTGACATGTTCAGTACACAATTTCTAGTTTATGTGTTCAACATCTTGATAAAAATTCATTGTTTTTTTGATGAAAGATATGAAATTGCATTACAGCCTGTATAATTACCTATTTTTATACAATTATGTTACTTGTTTAATATCTGAATTTGTTTTAATCTGTTCCGTACCTTAATGGTTGATGTTAGCTCATAAACTACAAAATACTTTTGATTACTCATGTAAACTTTTGGAAACTTATGATTTTATAACACTTTAAAAAAAAAGTCTGCGATTATTGTTTTCTGAATTTTTCCTGAAAATTTTTCAGTATTTCAAATTATAGTTATAAATATAATTATAATTATATATTTATATTATTTAATATTTATATGTTATATTATTTAACTTTTTGCTAGATATTAGTAGTAGTGAACTTTCGTAAAATTAGTTTTAAACTCTGTATCACAACCAACTGGTGAATTATGTAAGTTTTGGTTTTAAGCTAAATTTTATGCTCTCATTTAGGTGGTTTTATTGCAAGCTCCGCAGCACAACCAATTGGTGAATTACAGAAGGTCTGGGCTTGGGATAAATTAATTGCTGGAGTTCAATATGAAGGTACATATTTTATTAGTTTTGTTATCGTATGCTCATCTAATATTTTTAGTGAAAACATTAAGTCATTTTTGGTTGAAAATTTAGAATATTTAGATATTTGTATAAAAATTCTTATCTGCTTTTCTTGTGAAAATATTTTTATTATTATTATTTTTATTATTATTATTTTTATTGTTAAATTATTTTTACGATTTTGCCAAAATTGTGAATAATTATGGAATCATCATCATATTATTTAGTATCATTATTATTATTATTAACTTTGGCTTCACCGTCGGCATCATTATTGATAGGAGACATTGAGGACAAAATTTGGACAAGAGGACAAATTATTAAAATTTTCAAAAAGTGTCAATGTTAGAAAGGTATTACAGTTTGAATTTAATTAATTTAGCATTGAATGCTGTAAATTTGGTGCTTATGGTCGATATTACCAAGGTAGAAAACATGGACATTCTTCAGAGGTTCCTATACAATATTATACGTTTGTACAAATTGAAAGAGACAAGTGTTACTCTGGTCAAATTCGGTGAAGTGGAGGAAATGCTCTTTGAGGATAAAAACTTTGACGACGAGAAAGCGATAGAGGAAGAATTAAAAAAGGTAATTCATTAACATTAAATTGATTTTTGACCTCTAAATTAGATTCGCATTCATTTTGCACATTAGCTGATCAAAAACAAAACAAAAACAAACAATTCATGAACACTAAATATATATTCTAGACCGTAAGTAACAACGCCAAAAATTTTCATTACATTAAATTTTGTATAATGTTACAGATTTTTGATGTTACAGGGTGTATGATGTTACAGGGTGTACAATGTTAAAGGGTGTTAGCCAGGATTGAAATTTTCGCAGCGCTTAGTACCATGGTTGGGTATTCCTTGCTGGAGAATTTTTTTGAAATTATATACTCTAGATCATTTAAAAAAGCTGTTTGAGGCTGCAAACTATTTTTGCTTCCAAGTTTTTAAAATAATATAATATATAAAATATACAACATTGTTTTCAACCCAGACAATAGCATTTCAAATTAATAGTTTTTTTTCTCTCAAAAAATGCTGCCACTTCAAAAAATGATTGCGTTTTTTTGTATAGATGGGTTTCATCAAAAAAGGGTTTCCCCAATTTATTCAGATGCTTTTAAAAACATTCCAACCTTTGTTTGAATGTTTTTACAAGCACCTGCTTTTTTTCCATCACTATGATGTTGGCATATTATTATTAAAATGAATATTTAAAGAGAATGTACATTTCAGTAATAAATATATTGCTTTCACTGTGTTAAAAAGTAAAACATACAAGATTAGTAAGTATTTAATTATTTATAAAATATGTATTAACTCATCTGTTATATACGATTTTTGAATTTGTGTAAATTTCTTGCACTCTTTGCTTCTGTTGACAATTTGTTATAATGAATAGCACCTCTATAATAAAAAGTTTTCTTTGTGCATTCAAGTTTTATTTTGGGAAGTGTAACAGAAAGTTTGTTATTTCTAGTCTGGTTGGAGTGATTTTGTAAGTTAAAATAACTTAAGTAGTTTGAACACACATCACAAGTTAAACGTTTAAAAACTACTTCGCAACCTCTTCTTCATATAGCTTCATTTATCAAGGGAACTTTGTCTGTTTTATTTCTCAAATTATATTTTATGATGGTAAATGGGCTTTTCTTCAGGTTTTTAAACTTGTTTAACTGAGTATCAGTCTTTTTTAAACAGATAATACCACAGTATCTTACTAGTGGTAGTATCATTGTTAAATAAATTTTTTGGGTTGCTCTGACTCTTTTAAAACAGGTTATCTTTTTTTGAAAAAATAGTGGATGTGTTGCTTTTTTGTATGCATTTTTAATGCCGTTGCTAAGGTTCAAGTGAGTATCTAGGATAACTCCTAAGTACTTGTATTTGCTAGTAGAGGTGATTTTATATAACAAATTTCTTTGGTATCTTTGCTAAATGTTTTGGAGCTCCAAATAACATAGACTCTGTTTTCCCTTTACTCAAGTTTGTTATGAGACCGTTATTTTCAAAGTATTTTAAAACAGCATCCAAGTCCTCATTTTAACTTTTTTTCAATGATTTCAAAATCGTCGCATGCATTGTAGATTATTGTATCATCCTCAAAATCAACTTCACAATGACGTAAAAATTCATCAAAGTCGTTAAAGTAAATCAAAAACGACAACAGACCCGGAATAGAAACCTGTGTGGCACGCCACAAGTAACAGGGTGTCAATTTGATAACTTGTATTCCACTGGATATAAATTTTTTGAGCAAAATATTATGTCTGATGGTATCAAAGGCTTTTGATAGATCAGTAAATACTTATCCAATCATTTTCTCACTGTTGATGTTGTATCACAGATAAAAATGTTGTTGCTAATCTGGTTAACCTCTTTTTACAATATCCAAATTGATTTATAGGAAATAAGTTATTTGACTCTAAATTTTTCAGCATTTGAATCTGTACCACATGTTCAAGTATGTTCAACCTTCGATAATATCAACAAAAGGTGAATTAAGTCGAAAGCTGATTTTCATTTTGGTAAGATGGTTTGAAACCCACTACTTCTGCACTGTGTAAACAAATCTAGCTTTTGAGAAATGAGTAGTTTTAAATCAAAGTTTAGGCAATGAAAAGAAAAACAATGGAACAACAATAAAATTTCAATAAACCGATTGATGAGAGTTAATCATACTTCTGAGAAATTAGTATAATTTTAAATAAAAGTATAGGCGATGGAAAGAAAAACATTAGAACAACAATAAAATTCAAATAAACCTGCAGATGAGAGCTAATGTGTAATATTTTTATGCTGACAGTCCAAGTGTTTAAAACCTACTTTAAAGACCAAGTGAAATGAAATAAAAAGAGCATCATATGGTGTGGAAGCTCAAACATATCTTTCTGAATACGATGATTTTATAAGATAATAGCGTAATCTTTTTTCAGATTATGTCGTTTTTATTTTGATATTTTTAAATTCTCAAATTGTTTGTGGAACTTTTAGGCCTAAATCCATTATGTAATTTTTACAGCATAAATAGAAAGATAAAAATGCTGGATAAAAATACAAAAATTTCTAAATCAAAGTAAATAAAAAAGTAACCTTTAAACAAGTTTATGATTTTGTTTTCAAAATGACTCAGATAAAGACCTTTCTTCACTTAGTGATTGAGGTTTAGATGATGAAGATAATTTTGTTGTTGATTCAAAAGCTGATGAATTAATCATTTTATACAGCTAAAATTCAGATTTGCAAGGTGATATTGTAGAGGAGGAAAATAATGTCATTTTGGATACTCAGCTTCCAACTGCTGCTGTAAGATCTAAATCTTTCTTTAGAGCACAGCCCTTGCAATAGAAAAAGAAACCTAGTGAATTTTAGAATGTTATGAAAGAACCTTTATTCTTTATATAAACAAACATTAACCATTCACTTTTTGTGATATCTGATTGTATATATCATCAACTCTTTATCGAGGTGTTATAGTCAAGCCTAAAATTCATTTGTATTACACTTTAAATAAATTATGGGAGACACTCAGACATAAAAGCATCCTATCACACAATAGAGTATACTTGATAGGGAAGTTTTTACACTTTACTGACATTAGGTTATTAAGACTACAGATATTGGTATGACTGTAGCAGAAGTTATGCTTGATGACGGTCAATGCATCAGGTCTGGTCGTGAATGACGTACGGTCATACGTGCTGCCCACACACTCCATATATGATTTAGGCATATGACATATATACCAAAGACTATTAATGATACCATTAAAAGTTATAGTTGAAGTTCTCAAATTTTTATGTAATTTCTTGATAAAGGACGATAATGACTACGATAGCGTAATTACTACGATAGCTAAATTACTACGACAGCTAAATTATCACAATTATCATCTTTATCAAGAAATTATATTTACCCACACACTTTACGTGAGCTATACGATTTTTTACTTCCGTGGTTCAAAAGAAGGAAATCTTTGTAGTATTGGATGTTCAGATATATAGTGAAATATAGTATATGATATTATGTATTTATTATTTATGATATAGTTCATTCTTATGATTTTTCTGGTAGGTAGGGTAGTTGCAATTTCTTTAGGGTGACTACAACTGTGGTAGGGCAACTACAACTATGTTTGGATAACTACAGCTATGTTAGGGTAGCTACAACTATGGTAGAATAACTACAGTTTTTTAGGATAACTATAGCTTTTTGAGGGTAACTACAGCTATAGTAAGGTAACTACAACTATAATAGGGTGACTACGGATACATTAGGCTATCTACAGCTATGGTAGGGTAGCTACTACTCTGATAGGGTAACTATCACTGTGGTAGGACAACTAAAACTATAGTAGGGTAACAAGGACTGTTTTAGAGTAAATACAGCTGATTATGTGTGAAATCAGCTGATAGTGGGTGCGATCTGTTAGTATTGATAATGTGTGTGATCTGTTAGTATTGATAATAGGTGTATCTGTTAGTATTGGTTGAATAGCAAATTAATAGGTGGAATCTGCTGTATAGTCAAGTGGTAATATTAAAATATTTTGATTTGATCAACTAAATAATAAATTAATTATTAAATCTTTCCAAACATTTAATATGGATATATAAGATAGATATGTGATAGATGCATTGGTTTTATGAATATGCAAAGGATTGGACATTGCGTCTTAAATGAGGCATTTTTAGATCAATACAGACTTTTAATTTCAAAGGTTCGATACTTGTTTCAGGTTTTGGCCACCAACATATGCTTGCTTTGCCTACAAGAAATTTTTTCATCTCAAATAAAAATTAATCAGGAATATTGAATAAAAAATCAGAATACAGAAATGCCACCATGACTATAAATTTTTGCTTGCCAATAAAACAAATGATCAGCTTAAAAAATTCTTATTATAATTGTCGTTTATGTTAACAAACCCAAAATTCTATTTGATTATAAAAAATATACTTGTAACATTCTTTTTAATTTGCCACATCTGACATAATTTCATTTTCCTAATCATTTATGCATTTGTATTAAAAAAGTATCTAATCGAAAAACATACATAGACAAAAACTTCAGAACTCCTTGCAATTGCTCGAAGAATTGTGTTAGCCTGTAACAGTACGTGGTAATTTTGTAATTATTGGATATCTTATTGATGTTTTGATACATTGATTAATTAATTTATTTAATTAATTAATCTCGGAGCACTCATTTTAGTAGTATTACATAATCTAATAATTTAATACTATAAATATAATATATATTTATGTATATATTATATTTATATATATTTATGTAGAGAAAGCTGGGGCTTTATGCTCAATGCCTAAATGTCTATCTGTATGCAATGATGTCTCTATGCCCTTGTTTTGCTACTTTTATTTCAGGTTTTGAAAATTTCTTAGCAGTATAATCAATGAGTAAACCTGGAAAGACCAACCGGTTTACGATATATTTCTTTGAGAAAAAGCGCTTATTAAAAGGGTGTTTTTAGCTGTCACAACAAAAGCTACAATTTTGAAAAATTATGCGTTCATAACAGTTTGAATTTATTTTTTTTTATCATAGTGACTTACTAAGCTATACAATATTAAATTTTTTACATAATTTATGTTGATATCTGCATAAATAATTTTGTTTATTCCCACAACTGAAAAAGTTTTAGTGACATAATGGACGTGTTATTGTATTTTTTTTTTTTTTTAATGTAATTTGTAGACCATTATGTAAAGTGAAAAGAGAAACGTTTCATAAAGAATGGTTTTTGGAATTAAGTTAGAAAATTTTTGGCTCCGAGATTTTAACAGAAACTGGGACTGAATACGTTAATAATATTTTACGTACATGTTGTAAAATTTTTTTTTTTTAGTTGAAAGGCAAAGATGGAAACATGTGTAAAACTGGTAAAGCCCTTATGTATGTTAAAAAAAATCTTGTTGAGAAATTCAAAGAAGATACATCTAAGCGAAGCATGATTTTTGTTATTACTAGAACCCAGTCTTCTGATGATATCAGCAAAGGTGCAGAAGAGCTGAAGGGTGCAGGAATGATCACTTCTGCTATTGGTAATCATGTTATATCTAGTTTTGTCAATATCTTACCTTTAATTCTGTTCTCTCGATGAATTTTCACTACATTTAGTAAGCATAAGTTGAATTGTATATCATAGAATCGGATCACCTAATCGGCTAATAGGGTCCTAGTGTCCTAAGAATAATTTAGGATTATTTAGCAACTTCAGCATTCATGGTAAATTTTTTTCCTTTGTTTTTGATATTGTTGTTTATTATCTACAATTAAAGATCAATTATGACCACCCATCTTCTTTTTTATCATCATTTTCTAAAGAAGATCATTTTGCTTTATAAGAAATGATCATGGCTGTTATGATGCATTGTTTTATTTCTCAATGATTTGATAAAGGTTGTCTTTTGCACTATAATTTTAACTTTTAAAAAAGCTAGTTTTCAAACTTAAAGATAAGATAAACCTTGAGATAAAATTAATTAAATACAAAAATGGTAACAACTTTTGAACTGTATATTTTTGCGTTTGTGCATAATAGAATTTTGACCTGTATAAAATTTTCATTTGGAAATATTTTAACTCAGATATTTTGAGTCAACAAATTACTGTCAACACTTTACGTCTTTTATCTTTATTTGAGACCCTGTCAGGAAGATACTTAATCAAGTTTTTATTTATTTATGATCAATATTTGTGAGTAATCTATCATATATTTATCTGAATCTGATGTATATATATATATATATATATATATATATATATTTAGATATATATATATATTTAGATATATATATATACATATATATAAATATATATATATATATATATTTTATTGACTCCACAATA
>JAUZNK010002019.1:0-11700 GCA_035046665.1 Euphysa ruthae
TCATCAAATTGAGAATGTCAATCATTCAATTTCATATATCACTTTTAACAGGTGAACCATACCTACTTCATTGGTGTTATAAACTTTAACAAATCTTGAAGAATTGCACATGCTATGCTATGGCATGGACCAGTTGCTAACGAGCAAAAATTTTTGTTAGGTGGTCTAACGACACCTTCTATGGTCACTTCAATTCATACAAAATGATTTATCTGAACATCCAAAATTGATAAAAAATATTTTTTTAGCAGGCGACAAAGTAAGGTCTTTGTCTTAAGATTTGATGAAATGAAATTTGTTGAGATTTTTACTGAAATAGACAGAGAAATTTTTTTTTTCTGAAAAACTGAAATAAATTTCTATACAGGACAAAGCAAAAAATAATTCTTTTGCTTGTTTTATTACTCGAAGGGAGTCTAAAAAACTCATTGAGAATATTTTCAACAGTTAAAAATAGCAATAGATAATGGGAACAATATGTGTAACATTTATATTATGCATTTGTTCCATTATTTAAGATTCAAACATAAAGACTCTAATTCCAACACCAATTATTTAAAATATAAATAAATCAAAAACTAATAATAATATGACTATTCAGAAAATCAACAGTACAAAATATATAAAAAATACATCAAATAAAAAAAAATTAAAGAGAAATTTAATATTTAATATTCCCTGGAATAACTGAAAATTAATTGAAAAAAAAAATCAAAAGAAAAAAAATTTTTTTTTTTTAGACGAAGAGAAATTTTTGTTCCCAGAAAAATTTTTAAGAAACCCCACGAAAATCGTTTTTCCACAAAAATTGTTAGATTTTAAATATATACTTGCCAATTAAATATAGTTAAAACAAAATACCTCCTAGTATTGAAAGTCATTATTTGTGAAGATTAAAAAAAAATTATGCAAAGGTCGGCCTTGACTTTTTTTTTCTTTTTTTTTAAATTCATTTTCAGGCAAACGTAAAGTAAGGTTTGTCAACATAAGAAGGAGATTTACCAACTCAAATAAACAAAAATTAACAATTTATGACCAATTTTGTATTTGTAAAAGTTTTGAATCTCACAAATCACTTAAAGCTCAACTTTTTGATTTTTCATTTCAAGCATCAAGAAAATATTTAAAACTCTTTAAAATAAAATCGCAATTACTATGATTTATTCATAAACATATATGTAAAAAAAAAAAAAAAAAAAAAATCAAGACAGAGCCTATTATTCCAAGTAATATAAATGGAAATAAATAGAAACAAGGATAAAGTTAGCCACCAACATCAACAATTTTCTGTTCATCATGGCATATAATAAAAATTTTCAAGCTGAGTGTCAACCAGCAGGTAAAAGTTAAAGAATTAGATAACTCTCTTCTCTAAAAATACAAATTGTATTTGAAGCAGATCAGCTGTTTTAATTCATAACAGCTTATAATCATAGGTTAAGATTTATTGAATTTTAACATAACAAAAATATTTTTCTTGAAGCTTTGATCAGCTACTCTTCTCTTTAAAAAAAAATAACCAAAGAACTTAAGTTGAAAATATAATATCTCATAAATCAATCCTAAAAGACTCAAAAAAATTTTAATAATTTATTCTAAAATCTAATTAGTTTAAAAACAAAGTTTTTCTGGAAAAATTCCTTTCTTAATTTTAATAATTTTTAGATAATATTTTGATTTCAAAGTTTATTAACATCTAAAAAATTTTTAAAATCTTATGAGACAGCACTATTAAAAGAATACTTAAGTAATGGATATTATTCACACAAACTGAAAATTATGTTACCATATATAGAACTAAGATTAGAAAATAAAACATATCTTAAGTTAACCTAAATTTTTGTTAATGTCATTAAAAAATCTTTTCAATCAACATATTAACTTTGCTTCTGGTGAGAAATCTTCCCATAGTTGAACAAACTAAATATAAAACAAATAATAAACATCCAAAAATAAAAGTTTAACGAAGCTGAAAATTCAAAAAAAAGCTTCAAATAGCAATTTGGGGTTTGTCCATCATGTGGGCATATGTCTGGCACATCTTTGAAATCTGAAAGGCATTTAATTCCTCCACTATCATAGCCTCAAAATTTCACGCATCGCTACAAACTAGTATAATTTTGTTGACAAATTTTTTAAAAAAATTACATTATTAATTAATATCATAGTTAATTATATAACAATTATAATAATTTTAAAATGTTTAAATTTAAAATTTTCATAAGAGACACGGGGAAACTAATTTTAGTTAGAAAACTCATTAAAAAAACTTTTAAATCGCTAAAGAAAATGAAAACGAAAAACCTTATATGTTAAACTTTCAAAAGCAAATGTGGCAAAACTAAGTAATTTAGAAGACAGTTTCAGCCATTGATATAAATGATCATTTTTGCATATATTAATATAAGTATCTGCAAAATTATCATAACAGCATTCTATAAACTGCCACAACGGCATCAGGATTGCAATAAAATATAAAATATTTAGCATAAAATATTTTGCATTTGAAGCAATAATAATTTTTCCTATTTAGAAATTATTAATAGCTTGTTTAAATAACATTCAAAATAGTTCGTCGAGTTTTATGGGTTAACTTTGGAGAAAATTTTTTTATGCTAATAATGGCATGGGATATAATGCTGCTAGGCAACATTATAAAACATAAACAAACCTGCTGCTGCACATTAAGTAAAGATTCCAAATAAGTGATTATTAACTCTTTAAAGTCTTTAACACGCATTTTCTAAAAAAAGATTTTAATCATATACAAACACACATATAACAATGAAAAAATAGAGGATTTTACCAACCAAGGGCAAGTTCACATCACAATGACACATATCAGATGAAAGATATTATTACACTGAATAATTTACTGTGAATAATTTTTGAACATATTTAATTAATATATAATTTAATTTTTAACCACAAAATGACTTGCTTGTAGAAATAAAATACTAAAGAAATTTCACAACATTGGTTTTGAACAAGGTTTCAAAAATCAAATGTCTTGTAAAGTACTTTACCCTCTTTGTGAAAACGACCTGCTATGAAGAAAATTTGGTCAAAAGATGGTTTTTGCCAATTTACTTGAACAAGAATTCTCAACATAATTACATCAAAAAATTACTTTTGAACTTGATATAAAATTTGAGATTAGTATTTTCTTCAAAATTCCTTTTTCTATTCAATTTCACAAAAGCTCTTGAGTGTATTTCGAGAAGGATCGATCAACCATCAAGTAATTTTGGTAGCGTATAGACATTTTATAAAGTTGATACAATTTCAAAAGGATTGAAAAACTAATTTTAATAAGGATATATAATTTTAATTCAAACAACTTACATCAAACATAGCCATTTCTATTTTGACAGCTTTTGATATTGCCTCAAATTCTTCTTCACCTTTTTCAACTCTTCTTTCCCACTAAAAATAAATAACAAATTATTCAACAAAATATCTATTAGCATGATCTTTGAAACGTGAATAAAAAAAATCATAACCAGTTTTCGTTAACAATCACCCAAGGAAGTTTGGGAGACTGGTGAGCTGGTTTGGGTGCCCAAATTCTGGAGCCCAAACTCTTTTAAATTGTTATTTCTAAGTCATGTTTTAACCTTTATATTTTCCATAAATTAATTAATTAATATTCATTAAGAAATGTTAATTTTTTATTTTGTGTGAAAAAATATTCTCATTGTCATATTTTTGAAAATCTTCACACAGTTACAAAATAGCCAAAAGCCAGAACTAAATTAGAAATCCGCCAAAAACATTGAAAACTAAAAAAAAAAAATAAGAAATTCTACTTTTCATAAAGAGGATTTTCTCAGGTAAATTTTTATTAATTATTCTCTTTTTACACAAAAATATGTCTCCAATAATTTTAACAAGTTTCTGAATGGAACATACCTATCTTTTTTATGGAAAATTATAAAAAGAAAATATTTTTATAAAAAAGAAAATATTATTACCGAAGCTTCCATATTCTTTTCTAAGAATAACAGGATAATAATAAGGTTTTATGTTAATATATAATATCAGAGTTTGTTATTAATAAATCTCTTTTTTGAGGAAAGTATTAAATACTTCTTATTTTCACAGTTTGTCCACACCCCTTTGTTTAACTTTTTCCAGTCTCAGCTTAAATCAGCAGTATGTCTCAACCCAAAATCACCTTTTCTGACCTTCTTTACTTAAACGGCTATAAAAACTAAACTATCATTTAAAAAGTTATGACTCCTTTTTTCTTTTTTTTTCTCATACCTTTCAAAATACTCCAGGCTTGCCTAAAACTGTAAAATTAAGGAAAAAAAAAGCGGTGAACATAACTGTAACCGAAATAATCAATCAATAACAGAAGAAGACTAAAAAAATGAACAAAAATTTAGCCCTGGATTCTCATTGAAAACAAAAATCTTATCCTCATTCTCTACTGCAGAAATTGGAATGTTGTTCCACACTATCTCATCCACCATAACAGACCCACCCCACGTCCAGTCTAAGTCCACCTCGAGTGTGTGAACACCCAGCGAGCACAACCACTAAAAGTTCCTCTTTCACCACCTCTGATAGGAGCTCCTTGCCTACCTCTAACATAAACTCCTCGCTTCATTAAATATGGAGTCTAACATCTCATCACTATTATCATACAGCTATATTAAACAACAACCATTTCTCTATAGAAAATTTTATTTACAAGTAGTTTGTCATTAGTTATGGCAAAACTTATTTAGAAGTAATAAATCAAAACAAAATCAAACATTCCAGAGTGGAAGGCGCCCAAAAACACCCTGAAATCAATGAGCCATACTAAAGACCATTAGTCTGGTTTTCTCAAGCTACAGGCAGATTGTCATGGACAAAGATACCAAGGTCATTAATGTGAAAAGATGAGTCCTTGAGATTGAAGTTAACCAGGTAAAATAAAGTCAGACAAACTTATGTAAGGATCAAGATTTGTTTCAAAAATTGCCAAGATTCCATGTGATAAACTAGAGAGAAAAGATTCCACATGAGAAAAATTACAGCAAAGACCACAAATCTTGGCGAACAAAAAAGATACAGGTTAGGGTAAATATTTCACAGCCTGATTTAGGTTTATTATTATCATATAAAATTGGGTTTAAAAGAAGTTCGAATGCCTTGTTTGAATAAAACTTATACAGAACGTCAGTTTATTATTTTTCCTATCAATTATGAACCTTTTGCCTTAGCAGTGTTATGGCCTTAGAGAAGTGAGTCGTTACAGATGCAGAGTCACCCTTCAAGCGCAACTTAGCACTACAACTGCAAAGCTCTTTAACAACTGTTAACGGAGCAGCTTCTAAGTTGATAACAAAGAGTCTGGGCTCCTTTCTACCAGTCGGCAATGTAGCAATCAGGAAACTACTACCTCGATACCCTCAACAGAGACAACTAACAAGCATTAAACCAATATGAGCATCCTTTACTCATCAGACAAACAAAGACCGTAGGAAGATTGGTATTCGTCACCCTAGAGCAGATATGGCAATGCAGGAAGCACTGCATCCACACCAATAGACAAACATGAATTTATGATGAATTTAATTTGATCTGATATTTCTAGTCACATAGTTTTTAATTTTATGAAAAAAACTAAAAAAGATTAATTTACTTACCAGAACAATAATTAAAATATAATAAAAAATTAAAAAAAAAAAACTTTTAAAAACGGATTTAAAATGTTATAAAATAATTTATGTATAATTATTGCACAGTTGATTTTCAGGCATGTCTGGAATAATTATCCTAGCCAAAAAATTTCTTAAAACAACTAGAAATAATATTTTCTGACATTAAAATCATAACTTTTTGACAAACATCAAAAAATGTAAATTTTGGACCTAATTTGAAAAGTTTTGGGGTTATGGTTTTAGGAAAAAGAATTTTTCGCAGATGATAGAGTAAAACTATGGTGCTCTAGTATCATGCAAAAGTTCTGAAGAAAGTGAACAAAAAATTTTCAAGGAAATTTAAAAAATGATAATTTAAGGTCTAAATTGACCATAATTGGAAATATACAGGTGCAGCACCTAAGAATGAGAATTTTTTCAAAGATCTTAAATTATAACTCCGCTGCATTGTAGGCTTTATATATTTGTGCAAAATTTCAGAAAAAAATTATCAAGTGGTTATGGAGAAATGCGAACACACTACTTCATTTTTTTTCTGCATTTATAGGAAATTTTTGAGTTTTGGCACGTCTGGCCAATAAAAGGTTTAACAAGCCACTATTGCATACCTCTTTTACTTCTTCTTGTGCAGGAACTACTTTGTCAGCTTTACCGGCTAGCTCAAGCTTAACAAGGGCTTCACGTTTCTTTGTCAATGTAGTTTGTGCACTTTGCCATATAGCCCAAACTTTTATCCTTTGAGCAAAAGCAGCCTTTAAAAAAATATGCATGAAGATGTCAAACCACCATTACAAAATATAAAATAATAAGGATGACAAGACCTTGTCCGATGTGGCAATATGGTTGGAAAAATAAAAGATAATTTTTTTTTGTTTGGCAAAAGCTTGTACATATTCTTGGATTTTATACTAGATACACTTATTTATTCAAGCACATAATATTTACCTCAACTATACAAATTTCCAGCTTACATAATTTAATTCAACAAACTAAAAATGCAACGTTTTCTTTTTAAATAAAATTTTACAGCTATATTTGCGCAAAAAACAACTGAATCTTAACGTAGTTGCACAACATAGACAGAAAAATACTCACCCTGGTGAAAAATGATAACTGATTACCCCACCATCTTAATATCATTTAAAAAATTGAAAAAAAAAAAAGAACTTTTCACTTTTAAGAATAAATAGCGAATACATTTTCTGGCACTTTGGATTTTTAAAAATAATTTCTATTATATCTGATAATTACTTCAATGATACTTTTCTTCTATTAACAATTTTTTTTTCTGTAAATAATCATATAAATTTTTACATATTATAATTACATTTACAAATAACGATTTTTTCTTTCTTTTAAAAAATAGCAAGCTAACCTTTCCAGTTGCTGTGGAATATCCTTGCTGCAATAATCAATCAATCAATCAATAACAATCAATGGAATTTTAAAAGGAGCTCTTTTAACTAGGATGGCCACCAAAGATCAAAGTTTCAAAAAAAATATATCAAAAATTAAGATTACAAAACAAAATTTTAGCAAAGGATTCAAGGAAAGCCAATTGATTATTGACTTTTCTGACAAAAAAAAAATATATATATATAGCTTTATTTATATATTATTTATTAATCTTAGTATTTATAATTTATAAATATTATATTTCAGAATTTCAATTCCACGATTATTCTTCCGAGGCAGGGTATAAATAAAACCTCAAAAACAGACAACAGTAAATTATGATTCTTTAAGAATTTAAACAAAATTCCCGCTTTGAAATAAACATATCATATTGATACTCTATTAGCACTAACCTTGACGGCACCAATGAGAGCGATATACTCTTTAAGAGTTTCAGATAAAGTATAAAAGTCTTTGAGAACCTAAAAGCAAATGAAATCCATGATTAAGCCCAACTACCAAAAAATTTCAGGTCAACTTTCGTGCTAGAACAGTAATAGTGCAAGAGAAGTATTAAGTTACAAAAAAAATGAAAGAAATAAAACTACAAAAAATTTTATCATAGCTATTTAAGATAAACTTAAACAAATATATATCCATACGACAAAAAAGTTTGTAGTCAGTTGTGACAAACAGAAACTACAGGAAACCAATCTAAAGAATTTAAACTTTACTTGCCCTAACTTTTTATCACTATTGAATAAAGATAAATTTTCCCTTCAGATTGCTGGCTTTCTAAAAATATTACATGTATACAATATTACAATAAATATTATAATAATATTAATATTATATAAATTAATATTATAATTATATAATATTAATTATTAATACTAAAATTATATAAAATATAAATAATACAAAAAAAAATAAAATAGAGAAAATTGTTAAGAAATAAGTTTTTTAAAACAAATATATTTTAATGCCACTTGGTCTAAAAATCTAATAAACTTTAGCTTGCAATCATCAAAATTGATCTGATAAATTGGCTCACTTAAAGCTGGAAACTACAGTAAACACTTAAGAGATATGATATTCTTTCTTTTTTTTCGAGGGCCCATCACCCTCTGTGAAACTCACTACTCACAAGTTACATTAATACAAATATCATTGAAAATGCCTCACATCCATTAACACATAGATCAAAATCTATGTTTAGAAAACTCGCCATAATAGTGTATCTAAATTATCAAATATTCTTTCTTATAGATGATTATGACTCACCTGTTCTTGCTGTATATGTTCAATTCGCTCTTCAACTTCAGCCAGTTGGGAGAGTCCTCTAGATAAACCTGTATGCTCCTCGCAATTACCTGTAACAAAAAATATTTTTTTATAATACTTAGCTTTTAAAGTTTTCGATAGATTCTAAATCCTTTTAAAAACAAGCCTACCTTATTTTAACGCCTCGCTATGTTGAGAGAAATGCTGACCCTGGATAGATTTAAGATTTTTAAATGAGAAGAAAATATAGATAAACGAAAATGATACAAAGCTTCCATGATACAAAATTTGATCCAAACTTGACCTGCTTTAGGCCTATAACAAAAGAAATAGTTTAAAAGTTTAAAAAAAAGCTTCTCTAGCACCAAACAATACTTTATGCAGAATCTGAATAATATGGCCTAGAAATGTGTAAATAATATTATTCAAAAAAAAAATTAATAAAGGTGTTTTCAGACCAAATTTTTGGTCATATAAAATTTTAAAATTTAGGAATGATAGGTTTAGATGCCAAAACAATAAAAATGACATTTTATACATTTGGGCAGAAATTTTGAATATTCAGGGACCGAAACAAGTGATTCATGATTCGCGAAACGTTTTGAGATGTTTGTGAATCTAAAATATTAACTTTTCATGACTCTATTCTTGGAAGTATCACCATTTTGCTGAAAACTAAAAACTTTGTCAAATTATTTTTTTTTGAACAATTCAATGTTTGGAATACACTAAAAGAAACAGGAGTTAAAAACAACATTAAATATAATATTACAACGTAACTGAAATTCTGCAGATTTTTAATATTTTTAGTTTAACTGTCTTTTGATCTTAGAAACGCATTAAATATGCGTTCAAAGAGTTTTATATTAATTAATTGATTTAAATCCGATTATTTTATCAAATCTATCACCCGTTTTATACTAGTGGTTATGCGAGTTGATATTTTGTGGTAAGTTTGATTGTTACATGGCGCAAATATATGGAAGGAGCATATGTAAATAAAATTTTTTTTACTAAAAACAACAAACTGTTTTCATTTTTCATCAATCTGTAAGTTATTATTTAAGTATAATAAACTCAATTTTATCCTACCCCTGCAGTGCAGTAAATGACAAAATATGCAAGATCATAAAAACTTATAATGAACGAATAAAACTTCAACTATAAAAAGTAAAAAAAGTAATATCTTTCATATTTACTACTAAATTTTTTTTTTCAGTACATTTAAGGTAAGATTTTATTACTTTTATAACTTTGAAAAGTTTGCAGTCTATTTTTTATGCACTTTGTAAACAATTTAATTATATCTTCAACAATTCAACAAATGGGCAGTAATTTCAAATCTAAGGATCGGCTAAAAAACAGCAATAGAACAGTAAAGAAATTTAAAAGAGACCTACGGGTAAGAAACAAATATTCTGTCATATTAAAATTATTCCGAGAAACATAACTAAACTTCACTGAATTATTGGTTACTTGTCAGGATACAGTTCGACAGAAAAAATATGGATCATTCTTTTGCAAAATCACTATCACTCAGTTTTTTCAAAAAAAGAAAACTTACGTAAAGTTTTTGGTCAAACCTGTACATTATGCCTGAAGAAGATATGAAAGATATCGAAAATTTGCAACAATAAAAAATTGTGTTTTTAATAACTTTTTGTTGGGGCTATAGTTCTTATCGTTTAATAAAGTACCAAAAGTTTCTTAAATTCTTAAGTTGGATTTTATTTTTAAAAAAAAATGGATTTTGAATTAGGAGTTTCTTGAAATAAATAAATAAATAATAAAGGTCCAAAAACAAAAATTCGGAATAAACATTTCAGAAAAATATAAAAACATGGCTGAAGTCATAGAGCCTTGATTAGCTTCACTGGCACACAATAAAGAAAAAAGATTTTAGAGACAAGTACCTGATACAGACACATCACAGTGAATTCATGTTCCTTTTAAAAATAACGTTTAGGAAATCAAGAATATAAAAACAGGCTAAACTCTACTTACTGAGTAGTGAACAACTTTTGGCGAAAGATGCAGTGTTGATACAAACCTCTAAATAAATAAAAAAAAAATTATCAGCAGACGCCTGACTCTTTCAAAAAAATCAAAATTATTTGAGAACAAACAGAAAATTTAAATTCCTAGATAAGGAACAGTTATTTTTGAGTACCATTCTAAGTAGAATGCTCCTTGCGACAATCTTACTTCAATTATAGGTATACTGATGGTAACAAAAATTTACTGAAAATGTTCAAACTCTGCAAATAAATGTGCATGCTTTTACCTAAATCTGAGCAACCAAAAAATTTAAACTTGCACTAGTACATATGCATGAAGCTAGTAATAAAACTACCTCTAAAATTAAAGAATTGTAAAATATATTCAAGGTCTCTTGAAATTGGAGAGAAAACATATGACATTTAAGTAAAAGTTTGAGTAAACTATATAAATAAATAATTTTTTAATGGTTAGTATATCTTGCGACAAAATCTCCTTCAGTTAATGCAACAAAAATTATATCTGGTCTATTGAGAATCAATGCAATACACTTCAAAATAAAGTTGGTTGCTTTACAATTTCTTGCCATTCCTTGGACAGCATTCTTTTTGCTTACAATTGCTATTCATTCAGCTTTTGA
Organism: Euphysa ruthae; assembly: GCA_035046665.1. Taxonomy (NCBI): domain Eukaryota; kingdom Metazoa; phylum Cnidaria; class Hydrozoa; order Anthoathecata; family Corymorphidae; genus Euphysa; species Euphysa ruthae. The sequence continues at coordinate 10,975 of JAUZNK010002019.1, forward strand.
GTTTTTTTGTTTGGTGCATAACTGCAGCTTAATTTAACTTTTTTGCCATTCAAAATTTTATGTGATTTTTTTTGAAGGTTCATCATTCCCATTTACATCAAAAGAACTGTCTTTTTTGTACTCTCTAATTTTATAACGATTTTTGGCAAATATGAATTTATCGCCTAGGAAATGATATTTGTTTAATGTCAAATTAAATAAAAGAACTATTTTTGCTTATCTGTTATGTCAAAAACCGTATTGTTGTGTCAGTGGTGTTTTTTCACTGAATCATTATATTGTGTGGAATGGTTGCTATTAACTTTCAAGATTTATTGAAACAAAATACCCAAGTTAACTTTTAGATAGAACTATTAATCTGCAAAATTTTCCTTGTAATAATTTGGTTTGATAAAAGCATCTGTTTTTACCAAACTTTTGATACTTATATCTAAATTAATTCTTTGCCTCAATGATAATTGAATACTCAAAGTTTTAGTTACATTTTCGAGATGTTTTTCGTGTTGAGTTGAAAAACTTTGCACTTCAAAATGGTGTTTGAATTCAGCTTGAAAGTTTTGAGCTTTTAAATCCTCATTTAAGAATGAATGTGCTTTCTATATAATTACAGAATATAATATAATATAATTCTTTTTACGAAATTTTCAATTTTATCATTAGTTTTTAACTAATATAAGTTATCTGGTGTATAAATGTTAATAATAATAATGTTTATATATATATATA
>JAUZNK010002020.1:0-10000 GCA_035046665.1 Euphysa ruthae
CATACATATAAATAAATTTGAATATGCAATGTTGCAGCAAATATAATGCAACTCACGATTAACTCGTGATAGACAAACTTTAACTCTTTTAACACAGGAGGACAGGAGTCTAAAAACTGTGACTAAAAATTTTAATCGGAAACGAAAACTCACTGTTGTACTAAGAACAAAAAATCTTTTTAAAAACATTCTACTCCAAAGTTCATCTTATTTAAAATATTTAAGAAAACAAAAAACAAATAAATAAAATGGATATAAAACATAAAATAATAATAAAATCATGTCTAATTCATTTTATCCATTCTTATCACTAAATTAAAAGAATCAGATTAATTTCACTCACGCACGTTGATTTTTAAATCAGAGAATAACACTGTTTAATTGAATGGTCTGCAACTGACCTGCTGTTTGAGCTTAAGACTCGTAGAGTTAAAAAATAATTTGCTGTAAAAAGGTAATGCTACAATTTGTTATCTTCATCTAAGTGGCCTTTACTATATTTAGTTTTTTTTTCAACAAAATATAGGATACTCCAAACAACTTGCTAGACAATGACTTCAATAAATCTAACCTAATCTCAAACTAGTATCGTGAATTTATATTTTGTCAGTAACCAACGTCATTTTTAAAAATTAAAACATTTTTAATCGATTTTTGTCAGTAAATCTTAATTTGCAAAAGGCATTTGATGTATGATCAGAAAAGTTAGGTATGACATTGAGTGTGCAATTTGTTATTCGGGTATATGTACCCTCAAGTACTGTTGTAAAATAATTAAAAAAAAAAAAAAAAAAGATTGTTTTTGGTAATTTAAAAGACTACATTGTTATTTCCTTGAACTAATTTTTTTGTTTGAAACTATATAAAAGATCTTTAATCTACAGAAATTTTCAGAAATATCACTCATGTTAAAACAATGTATGTAGCATAAAATATAATAGCTCATTCTAATCAGCTAGTCAATTTTTCTTTTTATATAAATACTAAACATATTAACTTGTATATAAATACTAAACATATTAATTCGTAAATAAATACTAAACATATTAATTCATAAAATCCCTAGATATCAAGTATGATTTGAAATAAGAAATTAAGTATAGAATTTTTATATTTACTCGCCGCTTCTAAACCTAACTTTCTCTTTCTCATAGCTCAACAGAGGGCCAGAAACCGTATTTTGATTTTGACTAAGTTCCCAAAAAAACAAGAATTTATATTTTTTTGTATATCTAAAAATATATGTCAAAATGCAATTACAGACGTATGATCGTACACAAATTTAAAGAACTAAATTTGCTTCGTTGGGGTTCTAAAAAAACGAAAAGAAAGCCATAATTGCATTTTATGTTAGAAATTAATTAATTCCATATAAAAAGAAATACATGTCAAATACGTAAGCAAATTTAATAATATCTCAGCAAACTAAAACCCCGCCGGTTTATAGAACCAATGTTCTGTCGCTATTTTTACAATAAAATTTATAACTGCAGGTGCTATTAAGAAACAGAAATCCATTTATATAACAATACATAATGATAGGCAGGTGTGCTAAACTATTAAATACAAATCGATTTATTTGCCGACATTCAAGTGAAAGGTTTAAATAAAAATTTCATTTTATAAGTCAACACATAAAATATATAAGAATCATTACAATCCCACGCATCTGAGTATTTCATTTCAAACCTACTTAGGATTAGCACCACACCCTTTCAGAAGAAGCTGATTTGTATTTTTCAGACAAACATCTGGTGAAAATTTCAGCCCCCAACAATGTATGGTTCTGAGTTAGAGATATTAGGAAAATGGCCTAAAAAGGGCCTGGGATCAAGTATCTGTAATTCTCGAACCATACATTGTTGTATTATAATCCGTTTAACTTTGCTGTTTTAGATTAACTTTTTGTTTTTTTTTTCCAATGGCATAAAACACGGTTAATGGTGTCTAGAAAAGTTATAGTTGGTAGTTGATGGTTAGTATTTTCATACAAATTATTGGCGCAAATTAGGAAAAAATTCAAAGCAACTGTAAATTTTTGTTCTTTTTAAAGCCACTTTGTTGAAATTTATTTAGAGGTACACCATATACAATGAGTCAATTAGCTAAAACTAAAATTACTACAATATACAATATAAAATATGCCGTATAAATTATGATTAACAATTGCCTGTTTGGAACTTCCCAGATGCTGATCAACTTCTTTTTTTTTTTTGAACTCACTGCTACACTGCCAGATAACAAAGGGAACATAATTTCAATGAAATTATTTCTTACAAAATTCATAAAATCTTATTTGATTATATTTTATCATAGTAATAATTTTATTTTTTGCGAAAACAAAATAAGTCAGCATAGCGAGCTTTGCAGCTGCAGCTCATTTGGCAACAATGCGTAAAATTCTCTATAGTAAAAAAGGCTTTTTTGCTGACTCCACAAATTTTTTAGCCAAAATTCGGACCTAAATTCAGGCCAAAATTTTTACCTGTTTTTTCATATTTTGTCTCGCTTTTTTTTTATTAACAATATTCAAATAATAAAGAATAATTCAATCCAGACAATAAAACATCATCATCAGGTCTCTCTATCATCGGCGATTATATCTGTTGTTATGATTTGTACTTAAATAATATCTATGGAAGAATGTTTTATAATGATTGCTGGAAATTAAAAAAACAATTTTAACTCATTTCAAAGAAATAATAATATTATGCAGTAATTCAAAGAAGAATAATCAAGAATACCTTTTTTTTTTTTGGTATTTAATATAAAAAAAGGTAAGGTTTAAAAAACTTTTGAAATATGATAAAAGCATACATGAGCTAGCTATAAAATAGGGGATGTAAATAATAATAATAATAATAATAGTAACAATCAAAATGATCTTGTTGATAACCTCAAAAGGTTTTTTACTATATATATTATGCTATACTACTCAAAAATCATTGAAAATGTGGGTCAATATAGCTGTTAGTACTCTGTAAACTAAAAGTTTTTTTGTTTCTTTTCTTTCGGTGCAACCATAATAATGAAATATGATTGAGAAAATTTTGTTTTTAACCTTTTAGCTGTGTTTGTTAACATCTTGGAATATAAAGTAAAAATTTATGTTCGGAATGTTTAGCTAGCTAGTGCTAGTAGTCTGTTTGTTTTCTTTTGTATTTTACTTTTACATTTCATATGGTCAGCAGACTTCCATAAAATCTAAGTTGAAGATAAAAAATTTATAGCTGGTTATATAAAAAGGTGCACAGATTAAACTACACTGCTTTATACCCTGGTAGAAATAAACAAAATGTACTTTTGCACTTTGGCCCTAACAATATTTGATGAAAAAAAAATTTTGCAGAAGCTAAAAGTTATATGAATATGTTCCGGAGAGAGAAGATTTAGCTGGGTTTTAACTACCTATGATAAATACGTGGTAGAAAATATCTAATTTCAAAGAATGTTTTTCGCCTAATATTCTAAGAAACGCTGTTGCTGCTTTTACAATCGATTGCGAAGCATATTTCTTCACCCTAAATGTCTAAAAAATGAAAACTTGGATCACCTTAAAACATTTTAAGCAATGCAGTGTGATGCTTCAGATCAAATCTCTACTTAGCAGGGTGCATCGTAACCTCTTACCTGAGGCTGATAAATTTATTTGTGATTTAGTTTTCATATTTTATAAAAAATAATAGAAATCAAATTTTAATCTAATTAGAGGTTTGTTGCCACAAGTACAAACCAAGGAAAAAGATAACCAAAGATATGCTCACCTGTAGAATTCATAAAAATGGAGCGATTCTAGTTTACCCTATCACTTTTTTATATATACTTTATATATATACACCATGTATATCATACCAGTACCCTAAATCTATGTCACTGGATGTAGGCTAATAGTATAACCGTACCCCAAACCTATGTTACTGGATGTAAACACAAAAAGTATATATAAATTATATATGAATAAAGTATATATAAACGATTGACCGAGTGAACTAGAACCTAGCCATAATAAATTCTGACAGAGTATATATAATTTCAAAAATGCAGAATATAAATATTATCATTTTTGACCAATAGCCATCATTGATGCCATATGAAAACCTATAAAGAGTGTTGAAGGTTTTCATTTTCATTATTAAATTATGTATTACAAAAAAGTTAGCAGATTTGGTTTTAGGGCGGAACGATTCTAGGATGCAAATTTTTGTATTTGTGCATAACATAATATATTATATGGAATTATGATAATTCTCATATGCGCTAGCATTGTATATAATGGTAACATAAAAAAAATCTCATTCTTGTGCCCTGAGTTTGATTCCTGGCTACCGCACAGTTTTTGTTTTATTTTGAGATTTAAATTTTCCAATTTAGCAATCTTTAACTTTAGCTTTTCAACCAGCTCGTAAAGCTTTATATATTGATGGTAATCTTAACTTAACTTAACTGACCCGCCTAATTGATCCACTGATATGAAAAACTCAAATGACCCACATGCTTGATATGCCTAACTGCACCACACTTTTATTAATTTAAATGACATATTTATTTTAGTCTTGTGAAATTATTTCCGTGTTCAAAGTAAATTTGTATTGATGATTAAATTTATGTAATTCAGCATTTAAAAATATCTTTTATATTACATTCAAGATATTATTAATGTTTCACAGAGAAAGAAGATTTACATAAAGTAGCACAACTAAACCAATTAAAGAAACTGGAAATAAAACATATAAAAAAAAAACCAATCTATATAATGCTTCCAAGGTTCAAAGTTCAAAATAAAAGCAAAGATAATAACTTACCCTCATTTAACTTCCAACTTTTAGACGTGCTCCAAGAGACAGAACCAACTCGAGACTTCCCAATGTTTTTAGTTTTAGCATCTATGTATTTGTCAGGAGAAGTTTCGTCTAAAATTAATCAACTTTGTCAAAATTAATGAACTGATATTCTATGCTTGTAAAATATCAACGAGCAACTATATAATATCATAGAGCTACTATGGAACATAAGCAAGCTAGTAAGGAATAACAGTGAGCTAGCATAAAATATCAGTGAGCTACTATAAAATATTAGGGAGTTGCTATAAAATATCAGTGACCAAGAAGTTTAACAACTTAGTTTCCAGTAACAACTTTATGTTTAGAAAAAAATAATCAATTTATTTTAATTTTGATAAAAATTTTTTTTACAGAAATAAATAACAATAAAAAAAAGAATTTCAAATGCTAAAAATAAAACTGGCTAGGTTAGATTAACTTAGGATAACTACTTAGGCTTGATAAAAATCCATTAAATAAGAAATGGTGCATGGCACAAGGAGTCCCATTTACAGATCAAGATATAGCTTAAATGAAAAAAAAAAAAAAAAAACATTTGCAAAAATAGGAATTTGAATTGGAGATCTTATCCTAGACAAATGTAGTCCGGGTAAACCTATCAAACATAAAATATTTTAATATAAGAATTTTGTTTTTGTTATTCAATAATGAATGATAGAAATGGTCTAATCATCTTATATAGATTTTTACTTTTCTTTGTTTTTTGGCTGAAATATCACTCAGACAGCTCCATTCGTTTTTTTTTTTCTATTTGAGACCTGTTATGATGTCAAAGATCCCACCAATTTAGATTTTCAGTATATCAATTATTAGTCACTCATAAATATTTAAAAAATTTGTAAAATTAATCAATTATCTCCCTGTTGAGGGCTCAAACCAGATAATTGATCAAGTTAATATTTCAATATGTCAATATCTACTTAAATATGATCATCAATAAACACAGATTTAAAAAGCCATATTTTAGAAACAAATGCATCTCATATTTATACCTTCAGAGGTCAAAATAACAGTCGGTAGTTGGTTGAAACCAACCAGAAAATTATTTGATCAACCTAAATTTCTTCTTCTTCTATACAGTTTCACGTCCATTTTCCATGCTAGTATGGCTTAAACGGGTTATTTATGGCACTCTTCCAAAACAATCTATCCTGCGCCAAAGCACTTCGAATCCCTTTCTGCTTAAGATCATATTTAACAACCTGCTTCAAAGTCATGTGTGGTCTACTCTTCCCATGGTTCCCATCTATGTCTAATCCTCTCAATTTTTTAACCTAGTTATCGTTATAAATTCTCTCAACATTGCCAAACCACTTTAATCTACTTTTTTGAAGTACTTCTCTAATTTGTGTAAAAAAAATTTAAAAACTAATAAAATTTGTTGTTTTTTCATCTTGATGAAACTCCTGCTAAGTTTTCATTTCCGATAAACATTGCAGACATCTTATAATTACCACTCAGCTGTAGATACTAAATTGAGTTGCTAATTTCTTATCAAAAATATCTCACTAATAAAAACAAAAACAAACTGTTTGAATGAAACTCACGTTGAAGATCAATTCAGAGTAAAAAGGATTTTTATTTTAGTAGGTCACACTTTGGTTTTTTTGATTGGATATGGTGCAATAAGATTTTATTATCTGGCCGAGAGGTTATTTCCCATATGCTCAAATAGAGCAAACGCACTTACTTAAATTTATTCTAAGTACTTACTTTTGCGATTGGCTGATAAAGAAGGGGTCACAAGCTTAACAAATGCACTAGACAGAATGTATCTGCAGGATGAAAGTTTGTTGACATATGAAGCCTATGAACAGTTTGAAAATTTTGTAAGACCTCCTACTAATGATTTTGCTATTAAATTTGAGCAATTATATCAGAGATAAAAAATTAGAAAATAGAAATTTTAGATGGTCTTTTAAAATACCGTCTTCTGAATAATAACCTATTAGAAGAACCAAAACAGCCTGCGAAAGCAACTGTAAGTAAAATGGATTACAATGTTATGAAAAAACAATTAAAGAGCACATCATTAAAGATAAACATGAAACTAAATTTTAACAAAGCAAAACATATTTTTCCAAAAACAAAAATGATCAGCAGAATTTGTATCAAGGAAACTATTAAAATGATTTTTTTTCACAATATCACATTACAGACTGTTATTCCTTAATATTAAATAATTTATTTTACTTATATAAACCTAGAAATAAAAAATATATCAATGAAAATGTTGGTAATTCTTCAGGTTTATTGCTTGCGTTTTATTTACATTTAAGAGCTATCATTTTTTCAAAGAACTAAAATGGAATCAAGATATCAATTTACATTGTTTATGGATAAAATTCATTTGAAAACATAAATACTAGAACTAACTAAGTATGGTAGAGCAAAAAAAAATCGAAAAAATGCGATATATCAAAAGTTTTTTAGGGAAGGGGGGGCGGGGGGTCAGAAAAGGAATTAGCGCCAAATGATAATTCATTCCAGCCACCCAAATAACAACGGGTATGATACCATATGATACCCCCTCAGAGGTTACATTGAGGTAATTACACAGGCAGATTTACTAGTGATAAAAGAGGCTTTTATCAAGAAAAAAACCAAAATCAAAAAAAATGTAAACCAAACTATAGCAATGATGATAAATCAAAATTTTATATATGCGACTCAAAATTTCATTGGTCAAAAATGTGTCCTGATGCCTATCGAGAACAACATCAACACAATTTATGACTAGAGCAGAAGAACAAAATTGCTCTTCTGAATGAATCCATGGATAGTTTATTAAACGAAACTTTTAATTTTGCTTTGTTAGGTTCAGGATATCCTAACACAGTGTCTGGAGAATTATGGATGTCCATATACAATAATTAATTTTCTGATAATAACAAAAATTTTCTGATAAAAAATTAGTAGTCACTAAAGACAGTTGTAATACTTTCAAATATGGAGATAGCAACATAATAAAATTGTCCAAATTAATTACAATACCTATAATTACTGCCAATATCAAAGCGTCCATAACAATGGGTATGATACCATATGATATCCCGTTAATATTAAGTAAATGTGCAATGAAAAAATCAGATGTACAAATCAGTTTTAAATTGGATAAAGCATAATGCAATTGATCTAAAGATCACACTTTCTGAAAATTATTGCATCAACCTTCTTTGTGACAAATCTAATAATTCATCCAATGATGTTGTATTCCTATGTGAAAATTTATCTGATAAAACTGCCAATGAAAAACAAAAGGTAGCTGTGAAATCGCAGTGCAATTTTCAAATCCCGATACTAAAAAAGATAATCTCTCTTTTACATGACAGTAAAATATTTGACCAAGATTTAGAAGATGTACTTAATGAACTTAATCATAATGAAGGGTGACATGTTTGAAAAAAAAACAAAATCTCGCCCTGCAGTGGGTCTTACCATGGTAAAAACCTTGATTTAACCATAGATTTGAAACAATGGTCACGGGAACCAAAAATATGGGTTTTACGTGCTATTGACCATTTCAATAGATACAGTGATCTTGTGCAATTCGGTCTCAAATGAAAGTTATTTCATAGATATTTTCAAACATTGGATATCAGTTTTTGGATAAACAAACAAAGTTCTTGTTAATAATGGTGGAAAAATCTATAATAAAGAATTTATACCCTTTTGTGGAAAAACATTAATATTAGAATTTGCACCACAGCATTTCAACATAATGCTGTCCTTAGTTTAAATGCAAGCAAAACCATTGAGGACACAAAATTTGATTTGAATCTTGCAATCACAGGGGCATTTAGTGCAAAAGTCTGGCAGAATAATCCTTCAGTATTTGTTTGGCTTTTTGAAGGTAATCTAAATGGTATTCTTTGCCGATTGATGAATCACGATGACACAAAAAGATTTCTAAATCTTGTTATAAATAAATTATGCAAGAAATTTACTCTTGGTTCTCAGTTTAAGACTGCATTCAGGTATTTAGGGCTGAATCCAAAACAAGATTCCTCAGGAATTTCTATTAATAAACTGCATTATATACAGAGTTTATAACCCATTAAAATTAAAGATCATCAGAAAAGTAGAAATGATAAACTTCATGAGGATAAGCTTAACATTTAACAATCATTAATAAATTATTAAATATTAATAATTATTATTATAATTATATTATTAATAATTAATAATATAACTAGGATGGATAGGAGGACAAACCCATACAGATATTTCTTTTAACGTATGTAAATTAAGTAGTCAGGCTAAAACAAAAGCAACTCAATTTACAAAAAATTTGGTTTATCAGATGAAATGAAAAATTGTCAAATGGTTGGATTTAAGGACGCCTCATTCAAAGATCTATCTAATGGGGAAGTCAAGGTGGGTTTATAATATATCTGAGAGATGGAGTAGGAAATTGTTCAACTATATTATGGCAATCAAGCAAGCTAAAAAGGGTTGTTAAAAGTTCTATGGCATTAGAAAGACTCATCCAAGTTGAATGAGAAGAAGCAAGTTATTGGATAGGCAAATTGCTCAATAAAATGTTTTACGAAAAACCAGACTAACATAAAATTCCTCACATTGAATGTTATGCAGACAGTCACCAATTATATGATGCTTCATTATCACTCAGACCAATTAAAGACTTTAGACTACGCAGTGAAATCGGTGAAATCTGAGAGAAATGATAAAGTGAAAAAAATAACAAAACTTAATTGGGTAGATAGTTCCTCACAAATAGCTGATTCACTCACTAAATCAGGAGCTTCCTCACAACTACTCTTCAAGAGACTAGATACAAGATTCCTTCCTCCAACAAAAAAATAAATTTATTTTGGAATTTAGAATTAAGCAAGATCAGTGTTTTTTTCAGTGTAATCATGTTAAAACAAACTGGTTTAATTGAATGTTGGTGAAAATTGGTGCACCACTCAGGTTAATTTTTCTGTTAAGAGATGGTAGAAGTGGATAGATACCAGGGAAAAAAATTATCTGTGCAGAATTTAGAGGCCACATATTGACTATTGAAAAAGATAAGCAATTAAGTTAAAAAGAGAAAATCTTTGAGATTATTAATATTCCTTTTATATTATAATGCAGTGGAGTTTATTCCTGCTCTAGTATAAATATAACATATTTTCCTGCCGTTTTTACCTTGG
>JAUZNK010002021.1:0-11698 GCA_035046665.1 Euphysa ruthae
GTATTTATTTCCTCATGTAAATGAAAGATCTGTAAGTTGAAAAATATATTTTTTTGCATTTGTAGTGAGAGTGTAGCCATTTGTATGTTAAAATTCCGCAACGATATCGATAGTGCATGCTAAGAATTTCAAGAAATGCTAATCTGTGCTGGTAGGGTAGTTCCTTTATACCGGGAACAAGTTTGGAAGACCGACACAGCACGTTTTCAAGTTGTCTTTTGTCTTTGAGCAGTCAAGGACAGAACAAGACCCCACAATATTCTAAGTGAGGTCTTACGAGAGAGATAAATATCTTTAAATGATGATGTATCAAGGAATATGCTCGATCTTTTAATTAGTCCAATCAAACGATTTACTTTATTTTTTTGTTTTGTTTTGTTTTGGGTAGAGAATTTGAGATCTTTATCAATATGAACATCGAGGTCCTTTTCACATTCAGTTATTTTAAAATCTCGTAGATTTATTAAGATCGTACATAGTGCATTTGCATTGTTTATTATTTAATCCGAGGTGAAGAACTAAACATTTTAGCCCAATATACAAGAGTGTCTAAGTGTCTAAGTCACTAAGATGTTAGAGAGCAAAGAATTTTATATAACTTAGTGTCATCAGCAGACATAGCAGTAATGTAAGTTACAATTCCAGGATGTTTGTTACTATAGATGATGGATATGAGTGTTTCAAGGATAGAGCTTTGAGGTACTCCACTTGATACTTCTGTCCAATCAGATTAAACACCTTTTAAAATCACTCGCTGTCTTCGATGAGAGGGAAGTTTTTATTCAATTTGAATTTCCTTCCATTTATAACACAAGCTTTCAGATTTATAATTAATCGTTCATGAGGAACTTTATCGAACGCTTTAGCAAAGTCAAGATAAATGTTGTTTTTATCTAACTTTCATCTAGTGCTTGTGTCCAGTTATCAACAACAGTGAGTAAGTTTGTCACACAAGAATAGCCTGGATGAAACCTGTGCTGGAATGAACTAAGAAGATCATTATTAAGTTGATGAGTTTGCACATGGTCTTTTATAACTTTGTAATAAATTATTTTGTCATAAAGACACAAGTTAAACTGACCAGTCAATAATTATTAGTCAGAGTCCTAACTCCCTTTTGGAAGAGGGCTGTAAGGTAGGCATCCTTCTAGATTTGGGGTAGTAAACTTGTGTTATATATCTTCTTAAACATGATGGAAAGTGGTGCAGTTATTCTAGGTTGGATCTCTGAGTAATCTTGGGTGAAGTTTAGGGAGTTGTGACTTGTTTTGATTAATTAATTTTAGGTATTTTGTTAGATTTTTAGGTGATAAGTCTATTTTATCAGTAAATTGCATGTCTGTTATGTGTTAACAAAGGTTGGTTCTTTTGTGAAAACACTTGTGAAGAATCTATTAAGTAATTGAGCTTTATGATGATTTTTGAGGCAATACAGTTGTTGAAGTGAATATCACAAAAAGTTTCCTTGGTTTTTGTTTTTTGATTTGACATATGTAAAGAAGGCTTTTGGGTTTGAAGAGATATTGGTTGCAAGTTTTTGTGTGAGGGCTGTTACTGCATTTCTACAAGATTTTTTGGCTTTGTTTCTAACACAAGTGTGCTTTTGATATGTAATTTTTTATTCAGGTATTCTTTATAACATAGTTGCTTCTTTTTTTTTATCTTATTTTTTACCTCAGTATTTAACCACAAAACACGATTTTTGTTAACAGAAGACGAGGTAATCAATGTATTTTTATCAATTAAGCAAGTTAATTGTTTATGAAAGTGCTTCCAAAATTCAGCAGCTTTCAGTTTTTGAAAATAATTTAGATCAAAGGCATCAAGTGATAGTCAGTTAAGTGATTGGTGATGCTTTGGTTTGAAAACATGATGGTGAAGGAATGATTGCCAAATTGATTCTAAGAATTATTTTGACTTTTTACAATGAGGTATAGGATTTTGAGGATCAGTCCAGTCAATGTTTGGGTAGTTGAACTCACCAAGTAATAGAATTTATGAATATTTTTGAGCAATATTTGTGATTTAATTGTTTAATATAGTATAGTTTTCCTCCAAACTTTTTGGAGATCTGTAAATAGTGATAATATAATAAATATAAGATTGATTGTGCTGCATGCTGCTTCTTTTGCAGTAGTCGTATTGGATAAGTCAGCTGAATTGAGAAATTTGTTTGAAAACATGAGAACACCTCGATGGAATGAAGGAGTATAATGGTTTGTTATTGTTAATGAAAGAGAATTCGAGAGTCATTGACATGAAATTTTTTATATTTTGGTAGTGTCTCTGTTAAACAAATTATGTGAGAAGATTTAATCTTAATTAATTGGAGCTCTGAGCATTACAGAGAGCATTATAAATAGAAAATTGTTTACAGCTAAAGTTTGCAATATGTGTGGCGCCTTGTTGTTTGTTGTCATAGTTTTCACTAAAGTCCACATGAACTATAGCTTCATTGAAATCAATTTTTTCTTTGGCTGCTTTATAAATTTGGTGACAGAAGGAAATGTTTCTGAATAATGCTCAATTATGTTTTGAAGAAACACAAATGGACCTCTCAGGGTACTTTTTTGTAGCTTGTGTAGACCATTCGTAAAATCTAACCTTGTCAGTTTCTACCAATATAAAGTTAAGGACAATGTTCACAAGTTATCAACATGTGTCCTATTGCCAAATTTAAGTCTAACTTTAGGAAAACGTAATAACCCATTGTAGCTACAATCATGGCCATATGATATGACACTTTTATCAAGTTTTAGCACAAATTTACATTTGATGCATGTTGTAAAATTGATTTTCTTGACCAAAATAGCAAAAATGATAACAAAACCTAATGAGTATGGACTTTTCACTTTGATTCCTTAGATCTAGCAGAGAAAAATTTTTTAATTTAAAATTTTCAAGTTCTAAGTTTATAAGTTTATTAACCAAAAGATAAGTTGAATATACCAAGGGCGGTTTATCCATATTTTTAACTGCCTGTGTTTTTTTTTTTTCAATAAGGTGTCCTAATGGCTTATAATTGTCATAATATTTTGACCATGATTGTAGTAGCTTTTGTGTGTTTGTTTATACTAAAATAGTTTTTCAAATCCTCACAGACTAATCCTTCCGTAATACAGCATATGTCGATGTAGGAAGAAAGTTGAAATTTGCTCCAGAGGACTAATACCTTCACATAGTAGTTCAAAGTTCTCAAATTTTTCACCAAGACGTGAGACCTCAGTTACATCTTGTCGGTAATAAATTTCTTTGGTTTCTTTAACAAAATGACACAACAAAGAAAATTTTAATGTCTCATCAAACTTGTCTTTAAATGAGTTTTCAATGTGTAACTCTTGATAATAATTCTTTCTTGGTCTAGAGCAAATAATGTTTTAGCTTGTACATGTGTTTGCCATTTGGACCCTTACCAACATAAACTTGGTCTTTTCTTCCAGGTGTTGGGTAGCTGATAGTTTCAGATTTCAGGAAATTAAGAAGGAATTCTTTCTTTTCTTCAGTTAATATAGGATTTCTACCTCAAGGAGAATCGCTGGTTTGCCATCTCATCATCACCTAAATTGCATCTTCATGAAGGGGATAGACCATGAATAAGATTTTTAATGAGCTGAGTTTTCTTGCGTGGACTTTTTGAAGGGCTGAAGGTTCTTTCTTTGGGATCTGTTTAAAGAAGCTCTTTTAAACCTAATTACAAAGATGTGCTGGAAATCTATATTAAATATTAAAATTAAAAGATTTCATTTCATTAAAGAATATTATTTTTGTCAAGGACTGTATAAAAAAATCAAAGCCATCAGTATTTCAAAACTGCTTTACCCAAACTAATGAAAATCATGACCATGCAACTAGGGGAGCTAAGATTGGCTTAATTGATATACCACAATTAAGAACAGATTATTTTGGACATTATGCTATCAAGTCTAGATGCTCAATATCTTGGAACTATATGCAAAACCAATTGGGCAGAAATCTTCTCGGCATCTCGTGTCACGAAGCTATAAAATCTATCAAAAAGCATTGCATAAACTCGTACATCATTGTCAACTAAGGTTTGACAATTCCTTTAATTTTAACTATCTTTCCATCATTTTATTTTATTGTTGCCAGAAGGGGAAAAAAAAAACAAATTTAAAATTTAAAACGTTTTTTCAGTTATTATTATATAATTATTATTACTGTCTGTAATTTTTTTGATGATATTATTTTAAAAATATATACTGATCGGCCGACCCTATATTTATCGCCAGTTCACTTGCAGAACAAGAAATTAATTTGGTTTCTCCTATATTTTTATTTTTATGTCTTTGTTGTTGTTGTTAAGTTCTGAAGCGAGTTCTTAAGAAAAAATAAATTAAAACTAAAAAGGCCCAAGGGTTTTGTCCCTGGACGGTTTCTTCTACTATTTTCAACATCCTCTCCATTTCTCTATGCTGCCAATAGTTTTTATCATTATGTCATCAGTTTATTTTTTTTTATGTTAGTTATATATCAGAGCAGAAACTGTAATAATTCATAGTTATGGAGAAATACATGCTATTAGTAGTAGTAGCAGTTGTGCTGAAAGGTGTTGAAGGACTTTGGTTTTTGCATCTTGTTTCAACTTTAAACGCTGCAGACTTTTACTTTCCCTTTCCTTTTCTGAATGTTCCTCTCTGTTCAACTTTCTTGTGATAAGAAGAGCATTTCTGAGAATTTGTGAAAAGTTTTTTTCTTGGACGTCCCATGATTGATGACCTTAACGAAAGTTTACCAAATCAACTACTACCACTGTGTCCCTGGTTGTTGTTGGAGAATTGACTAGAGTTAATAAATGCGATATGGAAAGTTGTAGTTTTCGATGTCAGAAAGACTAGTAGTTCAAGAAAAAGGTAACCAATCGGTGTGGTGGACGTTGAAGTCCCCAAAAACAAAGATATTAGCAGAATGGTGAATTTTCTTGTCAATATTTCTATAAATAGAGTTGCAAACCTATCAATGAATCTTTTGCACGTACACACTGTCAGAGTGGTAGCAGGCCTGATGGCACTGTGTATAACGCGTTATTCCCAATTGAGTTAAAATTTCCAATTGGAAGTGAAAAAGAATTAAATAGAAAATACTAATTATTTAATAACTATTTGGTTTTTCTCATTATATATTTGAAATAATATATGTAATAACACAAAATAAAACACTTGTTGATTTGTTTGTTTTCTATCAAGTTATAATTATTTTAAAAATTTTGTTTCAGAGATTTTTGTGTTTCGATTTAAAATTGTTCACAAAATATCACCTGCCCATAGTAATCTCTTGCTATTTTTTCTTACAATATGATAACAGTTATGCCAAAATGAAGATCGATGTACATTAATTTTAACTGTTTACATCAACTTATATTTTGGTTAGGTTAATTGCAAATTTCTTTTCACTCTCAATAGCTATACAGTACTGCTGTATATGTTATATGAGACGACTGGAAAAATGTGTTAGGTGGCTTTTTTATTGAATAGAGTTGGTTTTCCCCCAGGGGTTTGTTGATAGGAAAGACGTCCGGGCAGTAAAATTAACTCGGTCCGATACCATATTACATACAGAGCCTGCCTCCAAACACTAATATTAGGGTTTGCTGAATTGATCTGTCGTCTTTCACATTGTCACAGGCTCATGGTGATTTTTTCATATAGTGGGGGTATGGCTTGATTTTGCTTCTGATATATTGCTTGTTCTGTGAAAATAGTACTGCCATGTTAGGAGGGAAATAAATCTGGCTGTGATATATTTTTTGTGTGGTGTTGGGATTTTCTCCGTATGTATAAGTGTGCCTAAAGCCTGTGTATATGTGGGGTATTCAAAACAGTTACATTGAGGCAATTGAACGATGTAAAACTGCTAACAACAACATGCATTTTATAAATTTTTCAAAGAACATCTACTCTATTATTTCTTACTAAATTGACCTAATGAGCAGACAGCGGGTTTTCTCTACAACATTAAGCTTAACTGTGTTTAATGTAATAACAAAAATATATTATATAACTGATATTTTTATAACTATGCTTTATTTTTGTAATCTACTTTCTTGTTTATTTTTGGCCTAGAAAATAAAACTTAGTGTGGTTAAAATACAGATATTAAAACTTTTCTAAATTTAATGATATGTTTCAACCAATCACATTGAAGTGTTTACGCGGAAATCCCTGGTGTGCATTTCATTGTTATTTAACCTTATAATTCAGGACTCAAAAACTAGGCTTACAAGCATACGATGACACAATATATTTCTTGTTGCTGTACGCTGGTTTTCTTTGTGGAGTATGGCATTGTACACATTCTTTTTAAAGTTATAATTTATGTTTGGTAGTTTTTTGTAGTGTTATACGCAACCCTAATGATAGATCGCTACTGCAAGATTGATAAACAATTTATTTTGTCTGCGATTTACTTTTTTTCTTAGTAACTACTAAGTTTACTTCAAATTACTTTAATTAGTCATGATCTACTAGTCCTGTTAAAACCACAATACCTTATTTTGTATAATATCGAACTCGCACATATCGGTCTCAAAAAGCAAAGTTTTAACAACCATTTTCTCTTCTTGATAATTTAATTTTGATAATCTTGATAATTTAAAATTTAAAAAAATTAACTCATTAAAAAAGTAATAAATGTTTTGAAAACAAAAAAAATTTATTTTTTGCGATATAAAGTGATTTTTAAACATTTGATTCCCTGAAAGCATGTCTCTTAAAACGTAATATGTTAGTTAAGTGGGATGTTATTAATAGAAATTTGAAATGTAATGTTATTTTTGATAGCAAATGTGAGATTTGAAAAGTTAAAAATGACTTTCTATTTGCTTATAACTGTGTTATTATTTAACGATGAATGATTTGAATTGAATTGAATTGAGTTAAACTTCCACACCATATTTTTTTTTTATTTAGTTTGATATTTTAAGCAGGTTTTAAACACCTGGGCTGTAAGTATATAAACATGATACATACATCGCCTTTAATTTTATTTAAAATTACTACTCATTTTTCAGAAGTATGATTAGCTCTCATCTGTAGAATTACCAATCATAATACAAATGTTGTATAGATTGCATTCCCTGCTTTTTTAAAATTTTCTTACGCGAGGTCAGTTGTTTCTCAAGTTATATAGGTCTTAACTGATTGAGTTGGTCTTAAATGATTGAGCTGGTCAGTTGTTTCTCAAGTTATATAGGTCTTAAATGATTGATTTTGGTCTCTTATTTCTCAAGTCAACTTGAAATATATTTTAATTTGTAAACTCATTTATTTTAATTCATTCATTCATCCATTTTAATAGGTACAATAATAATTTAAAAACATACGAGTTAAATATTCATTCTGAAAATGTTTTAAGAGACAACCTGCTCCCATCTTTAGGCAATGTACAAATAGATTTTTAATTTTATATAGATTTTAGTCAGATTGAAAATTCTACCCTAGGGATTAGCTTCCCTAGGGATTAGCAGTAGCTGTTTATTCCAAAATTTAATGGATAACAATAAATTTTTTGTAAAATCAAAAATAGAATATTGTATTGAGTTTTTCAATTGTAGAAATTGAAAGATGAGTGAACAAAT
Source organism: Euphysa ruthae (assembly GCA_035046665.1). Lineage (NCBI taxonomy): Eukaryota > Metazoa > Cnidaria > Hydrozoa > Anthoathecata > Corymorphidae > Euphysa > Euphysa ruthae. The sequence continues at coordinate 7,595 of JAUZNK010002021.1, forward strand.
CATTTCTCTGTTGGATCATTGGATTCAAAAGTGTTTTCTTGTCAATGATTGAAAAAATTAATTATTTCCTTCAACTTAATGATTTTTATAATTTTTTTTTTTTTTGAAATAATTTTATATTTTATTTCGTTCTAGATTGATGTAACAGTTTCAGGACTAACCAAAAACCTGGTTAAATGTAGTCGTGGTGTGGTAATTCAACCAGATAAATCAATCAGTGAAGTTAAAGAGGTAAGTGTTTGTTTATTATTCATTTGATTTTCAGGATAAATTATTTTTAGGAAAGTAACTAAGCAATATAATACTTAATAGTTATTTAACTTTTTATTTATTTCTCCTCACAATTTCACCAAAAGGTTTTAAACTTGAAAAAACATGTGTATGAAAATAGGGTTCAAATATGAAATTTGTCTAACATTTACTATTTTATGATTTATACCGTCCCAGGACATCCTTGAATCAATTTTACTCGTTTTCGCAAAATAATCTGGTTTTTCCACATCCTATGGCAGCTGGTAAATATAAGTATCATTTGGGTAACCGATACAAGTAGGTCCTTGAATGGGCTGCCATGGTAAGAGTCACTGACTTGCTACAATAGCAGTAGCAAGCCGGGCTCTTTTTTGTTTTATCGATATGACTATGTCAGCGATGCCACCATAAATCTCTTTAGATTTATGGTGGCAGCCCAAGGCAGGTTGTTTGAGGTTGTTATTTGTCTCTGGTGGTTAAAAGATATATGGTCTCTCTTAGCACCATTTACTCTAAGTTTGATTGTACCTGCTGCAAACTCGGTCAGATGTAAGAATTTCTGCATCACAGCAGTTATCTGGAAAAGTGCCAGGCTGCCAGCATATCCAGCTTCAGTTATTTTGATGACAGGATACCCTCTACTTCTTAACAAGTGTAAAGCCCAGATGTTCATAGTCTAGGGTAATAATAAATAAGAAGGGGACTAGAGTATCACCCTGCAGAACTCCTACCAGGATATCAAGGAATTCTGTATCTCCATATGGGATTTGATTTTGGCTTTTGTGTTTTTATAAAGGATCAACATAATTGCATATATTATTTTGTCTGGTATTCCAAATACATGATGTATTTATTCCTTATGCATACTGTATTTCCTATATACATGCTGTTTTTTTACCTGAGTTCCTCAATGACTTTATCAATGTTGGCTGGTATTTTGATAGGTGGCTTATTAAAAGAAGTTGAAAATTTTTTTTTCCAATTATGTCTTTCTTTGTGGTCAACTTTTCATTTTTAATCTTATCAGTTTGGCTTTTTCATAAATAGTGTCAAGATCTTGTTGGTCTGCTTATGACTTTACTGATGTTTTTTGTTGTTTGGTTTTGGTTTTTCTCATTTGATATCTTTCTGAGCTGTGTTCTTGCTTGAGCAATGTTATCATTTTCCCGGGGATAACTTGGTTTAATTAGAATACATTGTTCAACTGCCTATCTATTTGTTTTAATAAAGTTTTAATAGGTTAATTTTGCTGTAGCTCTACAGGTATCAGTATTGAGTACTTTAAAACAATTTCTTAGCGTGATTTCAGATGTCATGGTTTGTTGTGATCTGAATATACAGTTCTGTGATTCTTTCCTCTGCTTTTTTCACAGTGAGTATTGAGATATTGCAGCGCATTTTCGAAGAGAAATTGTTCAAATTGTTGTCCATTTTTTTTTTGATGTGTTATGAAATGCATGTTTATGTTTATCAGAGTGCACACTCTGAGCATTCAAATCTCTTGCAATGGTAAGTACATCATGCTTTAGGGCAGGTCTTACTAGTGATGATAGTTCATCATAGAGTTCAATAACTTGTTATGATTTAAACTATTATCTAATCTATTACACTTAATAGCGTAGAAAAAAGAAAAATAGGCTTTTTTTGTAGTGGTGAAACCTTAAATCTGATTCGGATGTTTGGTGGTATGAGTGTTACAATTTCACCTATATATCTACCTATATTTGGTAACAAGTATATGGTAACAAATCTCTGCTATATATCTACATACATTTGGTAACGAGGACACGGTAAACAATTTCACCTATATATGTATATATTTTTGGTAACAAGGATAGTAGCAAATTTCACTTATATACATCTACATATATTTGGTATCAAGTATATGGTAACAAATTTTACCTATATATCTACATATATTTTTTAACAAGAATATGGTAACTAATTTCATCTATATATCTGTTTTTTTTAAATTAAAAAAAACAAATTCAAAAATATTTTATTATATTATATTTTATTATATTTAGATTCTCTATGATGTTGTGGTGTTACCAGGTGGTCTTGGAGGCGCAGATAATTTTACTAAGGTATGAAAATAAATAATTTAGATATAGACAGCTACAATTTGTTCAGGGCCTACAAATTTTGATTGAATTTTCGTATGAGATTTTTGTTTTCAATAGGATTTGTGCAAATATTTTTAGGTTTTATTAGTTCTTTGATTTCTTTTTTTTTTTTTTCAATTCAATGTTTAAAAGGTTCTGTGTTTATTTGCTAAGTGTATTTTTAACAAAAAAAATAAAAAAACAAATATAGAGTTTTCGTCCATGATTTTACTTTCGGAACACATTTTTTATTCTCTTTTAAATATTTTTATATTATTTATGATATATATATTTTTTAAACTGCTTTTTCTGAGATAAATTTCACGATATTTATTTTTGAATATTTTAACAGGATTTTCACTTCAATTTAAGATTTATTATTTGTTCTTTTTGTTGAGATTGGTTTTATAAACTGTTATTTGTATATTAAATTGATGGATCTGTACATAGTTTTGACTGTTGTGCCATTTTTTCTATGATGCAAAATACTATCAATGTCAATATACTGTCAATTTCAGCTAATTTGGAAGAGTAAAAGTCTTGGCTGGTAAAAGCAGTGCCATCTCTCTTGGTGTGCTTGATAAAGTTATATATTTTATTTTTTAAAGTTCTTATTTGTTTTTTATTTTTCACAAAGTGTATAATTATTATGGCAGAATAAAAACTAAATGCATATTTTGTAATTCCTGATATACTGCTGGTAAGATATTTACAGGTATGCTGTCAACAGTCTTCTTATCTCTTTTATGCTTTGTTATGTCATCTGCTCCTGTTCACACAAAGAGCTCTTTTACTGTCACATGCTTGGTTAATTTCCTTTATGATTGATTCTTTTGAATGTTTACTGTTTCTTTGTCATTCATTTTAAGCTAATATTGTTATGTTTTACAGTAACGACATGTTTCTATATTGCATTTTTGCAGCTTTTGATGAACTAGTAAATTTAAACAACCATAATTTTCTACTCTAGTTTCGTTACTTTTTGTTTTAGTCTAGCGATGTTAAGTTTGTCCTTCAGCAGCAGCACGAAGCTGGAAATTTGATCGCAGCTATCTGTGCAGGTAGGTATATAAATATTCTTTTGAAATTTTTCTTTAAAGTTTATTGAGGGAAAGGTATTTATCATTTTTTTTCTGAAATTTTTGCCTGAATTACAACTGGTAGAAATTATATAAAAAAATTTCAAACATTATAGTTTGGCTCCTTTGAATACTTCTTTGGGTGTTGACTGTTTGGGTGTTGACTGTTATGTCGCAATACACCCAATTACAGTCAATTACAGTTTTTTCACTTATAATCGTATCCTGAAATTCCTTACAAAATTTCTTAAATATTTTTTTTATTGAATTGAATTAAATTGGAATGAGGTATAATTAACTAATTAACAAATTAACAAATTACTATTTGGTTTGGTATTCCCAATAATGTTTAATTTAAATACATAATTTTTTCAGCACCCACTGTATTGGCAAAGTTTGACATTGCTTAAGGAAAAAAAATTACTTGTTACCCATCACTTCAAAGCAAGATGTCAAGTAAGTGCACCCAAAAGTTTCATATCTTAAGTTCTCGTATCTCATTTATGACTATTTTATCTGGAATATGAAAATTAAATTTTAATATAATGCTATATTAAACTCTCTCAATCCAAACTTTACGGCTGAACTTTATAAAAACAAGGTCACGTCCTATAGCTCTAGGGCTGGTGGTGTCCTGATACCACCTAAAATTGACCACAATATCAAAT